>VURO01014431.1:4271-14738 GCA_015108175.1 Pelvicachromis taeniatus | reverse complement strand
CTGTCTCTCTTCCACAGCGTGTCTTTTATCCTGTCTTCCTCCTTTCACCCCAACCGGTCGCAGCAGATGGCCCCGCCCCTCCCTGAGCCTGGTTCTGCCGGAGGTTTCTTCCTGTTAAAAGGGAGTTTTTCCTTCCCACTGTCGCCAAAGTGCTTGCTCATAGGGGGTCATATGATTGTTGGGTTTCTCACTGTATGTATTATTGTAGGGTCTACCTTACAATGTAAAGCGCCTTGAGGCGACTGTTGTTGTGATTTGGCGCTATATAAATAAAATTTAAATTGAATTGCCTGATTGTCAAGATTGATAACAATTTATAAAAAGCAAAAATGAAATATTCTGATTGCTCTGGGTTACAGTTGGGATTGGGTACAAACATTTGCAGTTCGGGATGTGGCTGGCACTTAAACATCAATTTGTTTGTGGGTGAAAGAAGTACACAGAGCACAAAATAGTCCTACACATGCAAATATTCTTTGCATCAGTTCCTTCTCAACAGCCAATAGGGATGCTCAGTTTAACTTATTTCACTGTCTCTCACATTATTTTGATTACACAAATAAACTTTTAGCGAGCATGCAGTGACACTAGTAGTTTTTGCATCTCATCAAACCCGACTGACACAGAAATGTGTTGTCAAAATTTATATCAAAATTAAATTAGCATACCGATTAGTTAGTGTGTAGTGACAAAAGTAAAAGCTATATCACATAAAACCACCAATATGTGTTTTCAGTGGCTGAATTTTATAGTTGTAGTCCTGTCTCTTATTGTTGGGTGGTGACCGATTTATTAGTGGGAGAAGGGGGTAGAGAATGGGTGGAGGAAAAGCTTGGATACTGCTGAACATACCAGTTTTCTCATCTTGCTGCTATATGGTCTCCATGGTGATCGTTATGGATGGGAGTTGGACCCTTTGCTCCTGCACCACCTGAGCATAGGTTTCCTCTTGTCACACTCTGGTCTCCTTTATACATCAGTCCCGACTGGCTGTACTCTCCCCAGAGAAGACCTCATCTCAATAATGACATATACCGAGACCCCTAAAACAACCCCATCTCTCCCTCCTGCTATACTCATACATTTTCCATTTTTCTACTTCTTCTGGCCCCACCTCTCCCCAAGATCGGCAACCCTACTGGTATTCCTATTTGCTCTGTTTCCTCTCTGCATTCTGGCCAGGGAGTGATATTAAAGACTGCAGAGAGTGTCCTACACCTGGAGGAAACATGCCCAGACGCTGTCTTCATATTAATAGCCAAGTCAGGACTCCTCATGGGCACAGACATGTGAATTCACCCAAGGGTGTCTGTCTACAGTCTAACATATTCTGGGGAATATTTGTCTCCCACAATTTTAAAGCAGAACAGCTAAAGCAAACACTTACATATGAAGAGGTACTGCTAGAGAGCTATTAAGGAAAGCTGTGTCACTGCACACACAAACAGCCAATGTAAACAGACTAATGTTAATGAAAAGGAGAAAACTCACTTCTTATGGGTACCATTTAGCCTAGCATTTAGCCTCGTACTGAGGTAACAGCCACTGTCACGGGAATGCTAATGAAGCCAAGGAAAACAAAGCCTGGTTAATGAGAGCTTAGAGATAAGAGAGCAGAGGCTAGGACACACATGTACACAGATACACACACGGCTCATACCCTTCTCCTTCGACACTAATTAGACAGGAAGGACTATATGGGGAGGAAGAGCTAACTAACCGTCCACATCAATACTGCATCGTGCAAGCCTGTCTTGGCCATTGGCCTCAAAGACCAGGAGGAGAGGCTGAGACATAGAAGGGGAGGAGAAGGGAGACAAATTAGAGACGGGGGGCAAGACGTGGAGGTCAGAAAGAAATGAATCTGCAGGAATGAAAACAAATTCAAGCCAACATCTGTTTAGATGTGAGCTACACACAGTTAAAGCTTTTTTAACTACACAGACATGAGAGTGAAGATGTCAGGAATGGCAAGAAAGGAGCAACTATGGTGGAAGTGGGTTACAAAGTGGCTTGCAGTTGTGTAGAAACTGCAATTGGGGTAAGGCAGCTTAAATAGTGCCCTCTGTGATATTTACCAATTAGATGTGTAAGAGGGTGTCAGCTGAGCCGTTAATGTGGGAATGAGATCAGCTAATCTCCAGAGATTACACTGAGCTTAACTTCATGGTTTGCCTGAGGCGAGATGATGCTCCGTATATCGTTCAGCATTACTGGGGACTTTACAGGTGTCCAAATTATCTATGTCATGTGCAAATTTGTACCTTATCACAGATGTCGGCTTTTGAAAGTTGTAAATCTAACAAGCTTTACCCTGTAGGACACAGTACCAGTGATTTCCAAATAAATCTTTAATTCAATTTTATTTATATAGTGCCAAATCACAACAGTCACCTCAAGGCGCTTTGAAGTCTTTAGACTTTGCTTAGTCAATCCACAACATTTCCACATAGTCTCAGTATATCAACCAGTGAATTTGGGCCCAGCATCCCTACACAGCACTGCTGCACTCGGCCCATGTGGCATGTAGTCATATTAGAAATTAAACTTTCTTTTGTGTATGCTGCAAAAAACTGACAGTTTCACCAATAATAATTTTTAAAATGTTTCTTCATGCAAACCACAAAATGTCACCCTTACAAATATCACTTTTAAATGACTAGATGCTGAGATGTTTTACTGATGACGTGATTTGCCAATTTGTGGAGCTAGGGAATAATTTGACTTTGCCATCCCAGGAGCAGAGCGGGACTGATAATCAATGCACTTCTGGGCTGATAAATCAATATATTTAGGAGGAGGGACAGCAGTCCCAAAAACAGTGTAGGGAAAAGATGGAGGAAGGTATAATTAATTAATAATTAATTCATTGCCGTAAGAAAATGGATGGAGGGGCATAATTAAGAATCAAGGATTCAGTAAAAAAATAAATGGCTACTTTGACCTATTAATCCAGCTCCCATTTTTGCATCTATTACTCAGCTTTGCCATTGTTTTGAGGAATTGCACAAATTTGAAAAATTCCACAAACATGTGCACAAATTTAACCATCTGCGTTGTTTTGGACGATCACAATGAACCACCTGGTCCGAGAAGGCCAGGGTCAAATTTTGCCCAAGAGTAATGTTGCTAGTTTGGCTAAAAGGTCAGCAGTTTTTTGGACCGGACAATATTAAAACCTAAAGTAACAGTTTGCCCTGAACTTGTTGTGGGTACCACAAACACACCGAGGAGTTAGGGTAATTAAAAAAAGAACAAAATTGGATTGAATTTGAACAAATTCAGTGTTTAGTTTTGCATAAATACATAGTTTAAAAGAATTACTTGACATATTCGAGTTGTAATTATTTACTGACATGCACTGTGTTATTTACTCCAAACAGAGCAACTTGACTCGACACCAAAAATAAAAAAAAATTGTGCCCTCAAGTTTCTTCGAAGTATACACAGACGCATCCTGCAGACATCTTTTCCCCACCCCCACCAAGCCCCCCCTCACCTCCATCTCCTTCCAGACCCTGTGGCTTTAACACTCAGGGAATACTAACCACTGGGCTTTTTAACTCCCCAGGCTTGACCTGATATTGCTGCCACTCCTCTTCCATAAGCCTGAGGCAATGGCTGAACTTAAATTAGGTTAGTGATGGAAATGGAAAAGGTGCAGTAACAGTAACACACGACATACAGAACGTAGAGAAGTGTAAACTTAATAACCATCAACCTAAGATCTGGGAAGCGACTGGCACTCCATCTTCCTCTTGTCTGAATCTTTCTCTCTAGCTATCCATCGATCACATCTCCATCGTCCATTTTCTTCCCCTCTGCTACATTCCCCCCTCCTCTTTTGCAATCCCTTTTTTATCTCTGTCTCCCTCTAATATCTCTACCTATTTTGCACTCTCTTATTCTCCATTTTTCAACCTCTCTCATACAATCAATCAGTTCTGAATTACTCATTTACTCAGTGCTGCATATTCTCTCCGCCACCGAGGACTCCGTTAATTTTCTTCCCTCCTCCTCCTCCCTCTCTCTTCTCTCTACTCTGCTTGATAGAATCAGATGCTATTTGTCTATTAAGGGGCCACGGGGATATTTAATAAAGGGCCTGTAATAACTGTGTGTGGTTTCATGTGTGTGTGTGCAGTAGTGTGCAGCAGTGTGCATTTTTGACCGGGCAGGCGAATATCCTTCCATTCTACACCTTGATGAGGAAATTAACATGTCCGATATGGGGCTGATGAAAAGTCATCTCGACGCCAATGGTGAATGTCGCAGTTAATTTTCTATTTAGCTACAGTAACCCTAACCAACTCTAATTGATTAGGTGATCAAAAGTAATTGGAATTAGGCCACAGCTATGGATTCATTTGTCTTTTATGAATACTAATTGACCCCAGACTGCCCCTTTGTCCACACCTCCTCTGTTCTCCGCTTCTCTTCCTTTCCACTGCGACACTTACAAGTCGTTCTACATTATTCCCATCTTATGTATGTGTGTGGACACACTGTGTGGCTGTCTCGGCCTGCATGTGTGTGATTAAGTGCGCCGCAACCTTCTACGTAACATGACGTGTCCAGAGAAATGTAAATGCACGTCGGGTCGATGCATACCGCAACAACTGGCGTGGAAGGTTGCAGTGTGGAGACTAAAGGAGTTCCCGGTTACTACATAAGTCAAAACATACATACAGAAGTCAAAGTCGAGCTTTAGAAAGATATATTGATGATTAAATACTGAACAGGCTAATTTTGCTATTAAACTTGGCGTTCTTAGCTGTCACACACTCTGATAAGAACATTAGCACACAACTGAACTGAAACCTTATCACTGCTTATTTTGTTTCTCGAGCAAAGCGTTTATTGTCGAAACACAGAAATGGAAGTAAGAAAAAATAAACACACAAACCTCTGGCAGCCTTGCAGTGGCTGAGGCTACAAGGCTGTCATGGCAACCATTCTGAAGAGGTGTGACTGGTCAAGGGAACCAAATGCAGAGAAAATACGTGCAGAGAAGTGCTACGTAAATTCGCAACACATAACATGAACATGTATTCCAAACAGGGTGCACACACACACACACACACATACATACACACTTTCACATGAGAAGGTCAGTAGGACCACAAGTTTTCTCAAGAGACAGAAAAGATCCATCCA
Organism: Pelvicachromis taeniatus; assembly: GCA_015108175.1. NCBI lineage: Eukaryota > Metazoa > Chordata > Actinopteri > Cichliformes > Cichlidae > Pelvicachromis > Pelvicachromis taeniatus. The sequence goes on along the minus strand of VURO01014431.1, from coordinate 9,581 downwards.
CACGAAATATGTCCTTTTCCACACGTCCTTTTCCCTAGCACAATGTTCCCATTTGTACTGGGTGATTTGGAGGCAGTTCTAGGCCAGAGCAGATATATAATCTTTCCACCGACTTCTGGGTATACCCTGGGGTTTCCTCCCCACTGGGCATGCCTTTGAAATCTCTGAGGGGAAGGCGCCAAATCACCTCAGCTGGCTTCTTTTGATGCAACAAGGGGGAGGCTCTATTCTGAGTTGGCTCTTGATGTCCACTGCTTGTGTTCTTACCCAGGACTCATAATTCCATCCTTCACAGGTTACTTTCAACACTACAGTGAAAATGTGGCCACAATGTGACCCAGACTGACCCACACCGAGTCATGTGTCATGGAGCATCTGGCCTACACTTCCACATGTCAGAACCCATGTCAAGCCTGGCCTATGACGTTTGAGCCACATGTGACCCAGACAATAACTGTTAGTGCTATAACTTTCATTCAATTCATATAGTGCTAATTAACAACACCAGGGGCCCCAAGGAGCTTCACAATGAGAGAGAAAGACCTCGTTTGAGAAAATACTCTGTTCATCAGACAATTTCCACTTGGCCAACCCGATACCACGGCGACAAAACAGGTAGTAGACACCTGTCCACTGAGCCCGTTTCATGGTTTGCCTCACTGCTTTACCCCACGCTTTGTCCTTTTGTGGAATTTCCAGCTTGTCCATGTGTGTGTAGATTCTCTCTGCGTACTCCAGCTTCCTCCCCAAGCATATACGCATTAGATTAATTGGTGAGTCTAAGCTGGCCATAGGTGTGCATGGTTATCTCCATGGATAAGCTCCAGCCCAACCTCAAACCTGAATAGCGCCTGGAGGCAACTGTTGCTGTGATTCGGTGCTATATGTTAAAACTGAACTGAATTGGAAGAAAATGGATGGATAGTGTTGAAGTAACAAACTAGCGTAGACAGAATTTAACTAATCGTTTTGCGACATCTTCAAATGCTTTCATTTTTTTTTATGAAAAGGGAGGTGAGGTTAGAAATCAGTCAGCTAAGGCAGCTGAATCATGTAAGGGCTTTTCAAGTTAGGGTTTATTTACAGCCACTTTTGCCACACAGATAAATATTAAAGATAAACAGCTAAAAATGGAAGAATTAATAGTCTTGTAGGGATGGAGGAAGAGCTGTAAGTGCCAAAGTAACCCATTTTGGGCCTAAATGTCTTTGATATCTGGGTTAAACTCCTTTTGCTTGGGGCAGCAACTCTCTTCTCAGAGGTGCCAACTCTCCCAGAAACACATGTTCTAAGTAAGTGTACCATAAATAATGAGTAAATGGACAAACACATACTGACAAGCCAAAGCAAATATTAATTAGTTATAGCCAAGGACTCCAGGAAGTGACAAGCTGGTTTAGATTATCAAAAAAATAAATAAACAGGGAAAAAGAACACACTGAGATATTTAATTAAAAATATGCAAATGCACTCACAGTTTGGAGGTTATCAAATTCAGATTAACAGAAATATCTCTTCTGACTACATTTCAAACACAGTCTCGCTGCACATTTGTCACCAGCTCCGCTGAAACAGAGGGGAGGGTTTGAAATTAGACGGCTAACACAAGGTTCACCCGACTAAACGACAATTGCTCTGGCTCTAGTAGTACACAGACAACAATTAACATCAACGTTATTAATTATGATTAAATTGGTCCAACTTAAGCTGACAAATGCTTTTTTTCCTGGTGTTTTTTGATATTATATCCTGATTATTCTAAAGAATTACTGTGTGTGTATTTATAGATTTTTTATAATTGTGCATTACACATGTCCAAGGGTGCACACAGATGTGCTGGATGTTTTGCTGCCACAACACCAGAGCAGTGTGATCGTATCACAAGCCCTGTCTAACCCGGCAGTTCCCCTGCGCCCAATTAGAGAGGAGAGAAAATCAAACCGGTCAGAGGTTGGAAAAATGATCCATCACACTGACCCCATGTGTGTAACATACTCTATATGTAACATGTCAGGCTATAAGCTGAGCTAATACATCAGCTAACACATTTGTTGACCCAGAAGTTCCTCAACAATCCCACTGTGACGGGAACGTTTGGGGCTGTGAATGGTGTCGCAGATTAGGAATGACAAACCTGTCAGTGTAACGTGCACTAATGCTCATTTTTTATATTGATGATTTGATTTGATTTGATTTTTCCCTTATGTGGACACGGCCATTTATTCAAAGTGGACACTGCACTGTTTGGCTTCATTTATAGTGGTGAGATGAGGTTAAGATCTATGCAAATCTGCTAAAGTCATTTGGTATCCACAAGGAAAAGGCGGCACTCTGAATCCCCCTGCATTACCCCAATTAATCATTCATACTTCACATCTACATATTGTAATTAGCTGAGCCTGAGCCACAGCAAGAGAGCGAGAAAGTGGAAGTTACTGAAAAGAACAAATGTTAAAGGGAGTGAAAAAAAAGAAAAGAAAGAAAAACAGCCATCTATGTGACTTCTTTAAAAAAAAAAACCTAACACACTTTTGTTCCAGAGACTCGAATTCTTCTTTGGTCTCTTGACGCATCCAAGTAGCATTGCCGCTAGCAGTTAGCCTGTGACCGTTCAGTGCCATCTGAATTAGCACTTTAGTCTTCTGGTTACTCAGAAAAAGCAGTATGCTGTCAGAGGCACAGCACCAAAGACTTTATGGCCACAGCTGACAGATTCCAACCTCTGCCCTATTAGTGAACTGGGAGTCTCTGTGCTCTCTTCTTTCTGTCTCTGTGTGCCGTATGTGAGAGCCTTGATTAGGGCTTCAGGGAACCAGGAGACACAGAGCACAGTGACAGACAGAGAGAGGGGGGGAGGACAAAAGAGCAGCACAAAATAAGTGGTAATATCAGAGGGAGAAGAATATCAAGATATTCCAACATTTCTTTTGCAGTATAAATAGATATGGGCATGAGTTTTAGATACATTTATATACACCTTATATACAGTGTGGGGCTTAAACAGAAACATGAGAGAGAATTAAACTTTCAGAATATTAACAGGGGACAGAAATAATGTGAGAGAAAAGCTGACATTGCAGGTGTAGGTGAGGAAGTACATGAAAAGCATGTATTGAGAGGCAATGTGCCACATGATGAGAGTTACAGTCTGCATTATCGGTGGTGCTGATCAACCCTTTCCTTGGTGTCAAACCACAAGAGCAGCGGGAAGTGTAAGGGACTAGGGGGTTAGGGGTGGGGTCACTAGACCCCAGTTCAGTTCCAATGACCAGCATCCGAACTGACTGAAAACGTCAGTTTGCAGGTTTACGTTTAAGTATTTGCACTGCAGATATGCACAACATTTCTACAGAACCTATGTGAAACCATTCAATTACTCGTAAATCGTTTTAGTTAAGAAACAGACAATTATAGAAAAAGGAGTGTATGCCTTTTCTTACTTTAATATTGCAATTCACTAAATATTTCATTTCCCACTGAAATCTGTGGTGTACAAGACCCATATGCAGGATGTAAAAGGAACACTTAAGGACCAAAAAGCACGATTTAATAGCTGCTTTTAATTCAAATACTAAAATTCAAGGGGTGAAAAAAAAAAAGGTTCTTCTGTGTCTCCACAGAAAACTAAGAGACACAGAAGAACACAAAAGCAGCACATCATCAGGAATAAACAGATAACTTGATAAAGACCCAGAACTATACACAACATATCCTGGAGGACTAACTGGGGATGACAAAGCAGAGGGACATGAGATGCAGATGAAAGTAATTAAGAGGTATAAACAGGGAAGTAAAATCAATGCTTGTCTGCCATTTGAGTGTGGGTAACACGAAGGCAGTCCTCGGACAGTCTACCTGCAGAGTGTTTGTTGTCAGTGGAGGGATTGTACACAACATGTGGTACAACCGGTCTGTCAGCTACTCTTGTTTGTGCCATTGTGGTCTGTCAGCTAGCCACGGAGACGAGAGAACGGCTAACATACAAACAGCTAAAGTGGAAACCAAATATTAAAAACAATGAAAAGTGTCAACTGCAGCCAATGCCTGTGCTTTTCATACAGTATGTTTAATGTTCATGCTTCTCCTGTTCCCAGATGAACTCTGCTTTTGCTCCCCTCCCTAGTCTGGCCCACTTGTTAACCAATCAGCATTCAGCTAAATCACTGGTCATCTGCATCCAGCGATGTGCAGTTGGGATTTTGAAGGACCGCGTGGGAGCAGGTTTATGGTCCGTCCAAACAAAAACACGTACACAGACACTAAATTACACTTAACACAGGACATGAAAGTAAAAAAAGACATTTCCAAGTTAAACAGGAAAAACCAAATGAGACAGCACAAACATGAAACTAAGCTTTTGGGTTGATTATACTGCATGTAGTGCCAACTACACAGCGTATGCAAATAGGCTGTTTCTCCAGTATTTTTTATTTTTGAGTTTTGCTACTGCGTTGTATTCTTTCTTCAACTTGATCTATTTTCTGTGACTAGATTTAAAAACAGTGACAGAAATAATAGAAACTGGAAATGCACAGGCGTATCACACAACGGCCGTACTGAACAGGTCATTGTGAGCTGTGCCGATGTGTAGATACCTCTTGATATATTGGACGTCATCAGTATTTATACTACTAATTATACTACGGTGTAGTCCTGTTCTACAGACCAGGAAATCCGACCCACACAGTGAGCAAGATCCCAAAGATTAACTGGAAACTTGGTGAGGGGACTGGTGGCAGGGAATGTGTTAAGTGGGAGTAGGGGTAAGAGAAGCTGGCTTGGTTGATGACTGGGTGGGCTGGCTGGCTGATGAGCAGGAGAGGCTGGCTGTCAGTGTGAGCCTGTAATTGAGGGTGGGTGTGAGGTTCCCCCCATGGATTCCCTATATGCTCTGACAGCTGTAGAACAGTACATGCTGCTCACACGGAGCCCGAGTAATCATCATCTGCTCCTACAGACTTCAGTCCTGCACATCTCTCTATCAGTCCAACTGCAAAGACACCAAGTGGCGCATTCACAGGTAAAACTACAGAACACGAGAACTCAAACTTGTGAGCATTTTGCTCTATTCTGTACTACTCAGAACGGAATGTATCAACAGTGTGTCGCAGTTTGATGTAAGGTGAAGATGACAGCCAGTTTAACAGACTATTTTCTCTGAGCAGATGTAGATGACCTACACAAGTCACACACAAAAAACACACACACACACACACACACACACACACACACACACACACACACACACACACAAAGAGCCAACAAAAATCTTTCATGTTCTATTTCGATCCATAGCTGAGTGGTGTGTTT
>VURO01014429.1:17035-27458 GCA_015108175.1 Pelvicachromis taeniatus | reverse complement strand
TCAGCTGAGTGAAAACAAACCAATTTAGTCAGGACATGATATATTTGCAAACGTGCCACGGACGTTTTCGGAGATGTCGGTTACCCATCAGCTCGATCGCGAACCGCGGGGGGTTTGAAAACGATGTACGAGGAGTCCGCTATTTTCGCCGGCTCTAGTGGACCTTGACGACCCGCTCAGCGATTGAGCTGGTGGTTAACAGACGCGTCCGAAAACGTTCGGGGCACGTTTGCAAATATGTGATGTCCCGAGCAGATATTTGAAGTTTAGACAGCTACATTCTCGCCTGAAAATATGTTAAAAGTTTATTTTGTGACCCAGAAACAGTAATAAGAGTACTATTAAAACGAAGTAGCTGCCGCCATTGTTGGAAACTGGAATTTGCTGGGCCGCGCTATGAATTCTGGGAATGAAGGATGCCCGACCTGTGACGTAACCGGTCTACAAATGCGGCCTCCGAAGGATGCAGCGCTTTGGAACTTTTGTGAGATCCCGCAAAACTTTTGCGAGATCTCGCAATAGTTTTGCGAGATTTCACAAAAGTTCATCTTAATTTTTTTTTTTCTCCCATGTCCCTTGCAGGGTTCCGTAATATTTGTACTTAAAGCAGCTTTCCTTTTTCACATTTCAAAATGATCCTTATTTATCTTTTTAATGGCCTTTGGTGCAACCTCTAAGGCTGTCCTCTGATGTAGCTCGTGTCTCTTAAAGCATTCTTTCTTTTTTCTTTCTCCTTCTCCTCCCTATTCTTCTTCTCCGCTTCGTCTTTTGTCTCCTCTCCTTCTCCTCCCTATTCTTCTTATTCTCCTCATCATCATCTTTTGTCTCTTTCTCCTTCTCCCTATTCTTCTTATTCTCCTCCTCATTTTTCATCTCTTTCTCCTTCTACTCCTTTTCCTGATACTCTTTCCCCACCCTGTTTAAACAGGTTGTCTCACTGATCAGGATTTCTTTTTCAGGAAAGACCTGCATGTAAAATTATATGGAGTGCTGATGCTAAGGGTGTACTCTAAAAATCTTGATAAGCATACAAGAATCAGAAAAGACACAGAACAGAGAAGGCCAGCAGTATAAAGTATACATCCATCCATCCATCCGCAGCCGCTTATCCTTTTCAGAGTCGCGGTGGGCGCTGGAGCCTATCCCAGCTGTCTTGGGGCGAGAGGCGGGGTACACCCTGTACAGGTCGCCAGTCTGTCACAGGGCTAACACACATAGACAGACAACCAGTCGCACTCACAGTCACTCCCGCACTCACACATTCTTTGACCACATTTACATTGTTTTCCATTATGTATTGTTTTAGGTTTGACAGGGCAAAAACGGAGAAGGTTTATTCTTTCACAACACATGTCACAGCTGTCAGTCAAAGGTCATCTCCTCCCCATGATGGACAACTTCCCTGATCTCTGACATGTTGTCTTCTTAGATAGACATCAGAGGACAATTGAGGATTTAAACTAAACATGCTTTCCGGTCAGATTTTTACATGAAGGTGAAGTTGCCATAACTAAACGTATAATGCTGTAAACTATAGAAGTAAATTGAGGGAAGCTGAAAAAAAACTTCTTGCATTCTTCATGCACTACTATTACAAAGTGGGGAGAAAGGAACCCCACACCACCTCCTCAGAAAGCCCAGATTAACAGAGCTGGAGACTGACACAAAGCCACTTACTGTGACCGCCTACATTGCTCAAACACCACTGGCAATGGAGCACCTTTTGAGGATGCCAGAACACCATTCATGCTTGTTTTTGTGTTTCTCACGTTTTCTTTTTTCTTCCTCTCTTGGTGGACAAAGTGGCGATCAGCCTGCAGCGGTTACCTTATCTCCCCAGTTGCCACATAATTGCCACTCCTTTCCCAACCCCTCATGAGGTTTTCGTTGTTGCGGTTTTCTCTTCGGGTCACGTCCCCCCACGCGCGGCAGTTGAGCTTTTGGAGAAGTCGTGGCTGAAGATGGCCCGGTGCGTCACATGATGACTCTTTCACAATTCTTTGCAGAAACCTGGAAAACAACTTGCATACAACCCATGCACACAACATGTGCACTTGTGAACACGTGAACAAAGCACCTGTTATTTACCTCCGGCTGAGGTCTGTGTGGTCCTGGACGGCTAAAAATTGTGTTTCTTTAAAACTCTAGTGCTTTTACAGAGTACCAGAGTGTGGTAACACTTCCTCTTTTATCAGGGGAATAAAGAATATAACGCATTTCAATTACAGAAACTGTGATTTTTGGTTCAATGGTGCCACTTTTTGATGCCATAGTTATTAAGGCTAGTGAACAACTTATCACTGTCTCCATTTGGATATTTTCCTATAAAGTTTGTATTTGAAGTTATTCTTTCATCACAGGAAAAGAAGTTTTATCTCTGAGTGATGTAAAGCAGGGTTAGGGTCTTATCAGTGTAATATCAGCTCTTAAGTTTTCAGTGTGATGACTTATACTGCATACCTAACATCTCCAGGCAAGTTACGTTGAAGAGAAGATATCAACATATACAACACAACCACCTACTACTGACATATCAGTTTTCTGAAAAAAAAAGTTTTTACATTCCTAGAAGATCGCCTGAATCTTTGTGTGTGGATAGTAAGAAGGTCTGATGAGCATCATGAGGAAATACAGAACATTAGGAGAATCATTATTACCGTTAGCTTCAAGCAATTTTATGTTCGTTAAGCCTTATTATAGATATTCTTCTAAGCCTTAGCCTTGTGGGCCAGCCTGCCTTACTCGTTGCTTACTCTCACACGTGTAACACCACTGGGGTTGCAGCTGAAAGAATATGGTTATAAACTGCCTTTCATGCTTTTTTTCAGATGTTTTGGCCTCCCCCAAGCAAAATCACAGAGATTGTAATAACCACCTCTTTCTTTAAATTTAACAAAGCATTTTTTAAACAATCGAATTGACAAAAATACAGAATTCTGTTTTAGTCTTTCCATTAGATATAGTATATGCAGACTTATGCGTATAATCTGCCTATAGATGTCTTATATTTGCACTTTTTAACTCACAGCTCTAATTATCTGGTTAAAAAATAGATCATACAGCTTTACCCTCAATATGCCAAAGCACTCATGACGGTGAATATTATATTCAATTAAACTCACCCTAATCTAACTTGAAACTCATGAAAAGCCAACTTTTTGCTTTTTGTATCCTCATAAGTGGCAGTAATATAATAATTACATAAGTTACTAAAACATACTTTTTTTTTTTCCCCCTTGACTTTATTCTAAAGGTTGTTTGTATTTGGAGGCAGACAACTAGAAAACTATACTGTTTATTTGTGGTATGTTGGATAACAATTCATATTATTGATGAGGTTACGGCCAACGTGCTCACCACTACTGCACCTGGCCACTGTTTCATTTGCTGTGTCATGACCAGAGCACGGAAGTCACTACCTCTTGCTCTCTATCTCCTTTATCTGCTGCTATGTGGTTTTTACCACAGTTCCGCATCGGGCCCAGAATAGTTGTTTTCACTCATTGAATAGATTTCTTTCTTTTTTCTCTCCATTATCCAGCTTAAAAAGACTGCAGTGACACCATTTCTTGTCATCACATGACAAAAACAGCAACATCAAAATATTACCTAATGGCCGCCTTCCCCTCCGTTACCCATTTGTCTGCCCGGTCTCAGCTGATCTAGAAAGGCCTGTGCGTGACTGTTGAGCATTTGGTACCAAAGCAAGTGGTTGTAATTTGTGGCCTTGCCGTGCCCTTGCACAGTAAACACTGACTAAGAGCTCAGGAATCTTAAGAGCTATAAAATAATTGCAGGTTACTCCCATAATGTTCAGAGAGTGCTGCTCTTGTGTCTCAACTCTGCCTCTTCAGTCTCATCTCTCTTTTTGTTCAGCCTCTGCCAGTGGTACAAAAAAGTAGTGCTTTCCTGCTGAATCTGTATTCTTGGGTGCTCATTACAGTGATAACCCAGTGGGGCAAAGAAAAGTATTTGTCCTGAAATCGTTAGTCCTGATATATATGTAATGGAAAATAGATATAATTATATTAAATTATTATATTTGATTGGAATGTGCAAAAAAAACCCAACCTTTTTTGATAGCTACATGAATACTTCAATCATTCAAGAAGATTTAAATCGGGTTTGGACTCCTCTGACTTGTAATTGCTTGTGGTGAGGCTTGAAGCCAAGATGCCTTTTTCCAGAGACAGTTTGCTGTCTGCACTGTCATCATCTTTGTCCTAAGCAGGCTATGTGTATTTATTCATTAATGTTTTTTTTTTTCTTCTTCAGTGCACATTTATCACTTCCAGCGCTGGAATTACAGAGCCACTATTCAGCTGTGCCTTGAGTAAAATGAGGGTAAACCAAAGCATATCCAGATGCATTCATTTTATTTTCAGCGTGTTTTTTGAAAGCGCTGTTGCTGAGTGATGGCGTATTCGTATAGCACTGAGACATGGCATTTACTAGGAAAGCAAGTTGCCCAAAAGACATTGTCATGTAATTGCCAGTTTGGGCTTCACTAATGTAGTGTACGACTGAAATCTGAAAAGGCCAGCCAATGCTTCCATGCAGATGAACAATTATGTGGCTTTTAAACGACAGGATGTATTATAGCTTGGTATGCGCTCCAAGATGAATTTAAATGTCAGGCATAAAAGGTGTAAAATAGCAGTGCAAAAAAGTGTTTAGATACTGATTTTTTTTTTTTATTATTATTCTCAGTGTATTAGTTAATATTCATCTTATAACAGATTTGAAACAACCTAGTGGAAATATACATCTAATGGGGGAAAAAAAAGCAGTGACAGTTTATATTACGAAATGATAGCAAATAAGAGTAAAATCTGCTCCTTGATGGGTCCGAAGTGATGCCAGGAAATGCACACTGCTCCCCTTAGTGTGCTGACACAGCAAACTGAAACTCCACTGTTGCAAGAAGCTGGATGCAGTTGCAAAAGAGGAGGTTACAATGGGCTGGTAGATTGTGGGTTACTTTTGAGTGTAAGTGTTACATCAGCAGACCGTGGCCTCCTAGTAAAAAGATGCACATGATTGGTAATGCTGGCCGTCATATATACATATATATTCATGAAAATATGCAATATTCAGAATGACATGTTGAGAAAAACGTTAGTATGCAGAGTATTTGTTACCAAACACTTACAAGCTTTTACTTCTTTATTTAAATTTATTTAGCTTTCCATACCTGCCCACTCCTAAGTAGTGATGTCATGCTGGCACAACATGAATAGAGTTGCATATTATTAAAACTTTGGGCCTAGTGGGCTGCTTGGCTTGGTGGAGACCAAGATGTTCTAAAGAATTGAAAGTTGCAGGTTTAATAACAAAAGGTTTTGACCTAAAGGAAAAATGGTTATAAAGCAACCTGCAAGGTTTATCAAAGTACATTTAAACTGGCAACACTGGGATATTGTATAAGACGATGCTGTTATTGTTCTTTGTATTTAAATGTTAAGAAACATATTTGAACACCAAATATACTACTAAAAGACAAGATCTGGGCCTTAAAGAAGAAGCCAGTGTAATGGCCACTTGTGATTGAAGTCAGTCCCTGTAGACCCCCCATTTTAAAAATGCCTAAATTTCTACCAGAAATAAACACGTTTGCAGCCTGCCACAAAGAAAAAATAAATACATTTGGGCCTTTGTGCATAGTTTCTCTCTTAATAACAACTCTAACTCATCCATCTGGACATTGGAGTTGGGGGCATGGCCGCTTTGATTGACAGATGTCCCAACACGGGGAGCTGTAGCTGCTAGCTGTCTGCTAGGCTTCACCTCCACTCTGAAAACCCTGCTGTCCGTTAACTGACACTTAACTTGAGCGCTCTCGCTCTCTCTCTCTCGCTCTCTCTCTCTGATGTCGGTACTTTTGGAAGATTTTTGTGAAATTTTCCAATATTCTGGTTTGCCGGGCATTACAGACCTCCCAAGAAAATGTGCTTCAGTTTTGATGAGTGATTGTAGTATTTTCTTAGTCTGTTACTTAAGACTAATTACAAGTCAGCACCCTGGTCAATACTGAACCACATGAGCCATAGCTGGATAGATGTTGTTTCTACATAAATAGAAGTCTAACTAGCATATCTATTACAAAATAATAAATATAAATGGGGTTGAATGTAGCGAAGAAATTAAATCGTAGCTTGTTTGTTGCATGGTGACCTTAGGATGTCTCACAACCACCATATGTCTGCCCCTGACGTCAGAATTATGTATGTTGCAATGCGAGTATTTGAATTACAAGTGATCCCCAGAGGAAGAAGTCATGATTTTAAGTCACCCATGCAGTATACTTTAATTTCTTGCTAGAAAGTCTAAGAAGGACATTCAGAAAAGGTTCGAGAAGTACCTCGAGCTGAGCTCCAGGTGGTGTCTTGGACGTTGGCATAACTTTCTTTTTGGGACTATTTTTTCAACACTGACTACTAGTCGAGAAAGTATTGCCAGACAGTGCTTGTTTAACAGCCAAGGGTTTGCTGGTTTGTTAACCAAACATAGTATAAGCTCACAATTTGGCACTTCAACCTTACATTTAATTGTGATCACTTCTCTCTCCAAACAAACTACCCAAATTGTCTTGGGTCAAAACACTAAAGTGGAGGCTTCAAAATGCTGATTCCAGAAACCTGAAGATGCTATTATGATCACTTCTTTTATCTTTTGTTTACACTGTCAATTGTTAATTGAAGTGGCATTTTTCAAGCACGTTTGGTAAATGGACTCAACCGAGAAGTGATTTCAGACAATAATTGGCTATAAAAGGTGTACACACCCCTGTTAAAATGCAGGTTTTTGTGATGTTAAGCAATGAGATCACAATAAATCATTTGATTGGTGAGGTTATAGGTGAGATTAAAGCTGGGCTTTAATCTCACCTATAACCTGCACAATTCAATTGAAAAATAAACTAATCTGTGGAAAAAATATAAAAAGCATACAATAAACTGGTTACATAAATATGCACACCCTTAAACTAATACTTTATCGACCACCTTTTAAATTTAATCACAGCATTTTTCTTGGGTACACACCTACCATCAATTGAAGACACTCTGATTAACCCCAAATAAAGTTCAGTTGTCTAAGTAGGATTTTTCTGACGTTTACTCAGTTACCTGTTACAACACAAGCTATTGTTTGCAGAGCGCTTACAAAGCATCAAAAGACTCTCATTGTTAAAAGGTATCAGTCAGGAGAAGGGTGTTTAAAAAAAAAAAAAAAAATTCCACAGGATTTGATATATCATGGAACACGGCGAAGATAGTTATCAAAAAGTGGAAAGAATTGCACCCCCCTCTTCCCAAATTGACAAAAAGACTAGACGGAAACTGGTCAAACCGGCTGCCAAGAGAGTTGCAGCTATTGGTTGTGTACTACATGTGACAATATTGTGACTCCCATATTCTCCATTTTTCTGGACTATAATTGCAAGATGGAGGCCTTTTTTGAAAATTAAAAACCTTGAAATCCCAGCTATAATCTGTAAAAGAATATATCAAGTCTACTAAAAAGTATATGGGTTTGGGAAAATGTGTTGTGGCCTGATTAGACTGGAACCTTTTGCCCCCATTTCTAAAAAGCTACGTTTTTGGCTCAAAAACAACACTTAGCATCACCAAAACAACAATATACCCACAGTAAAGCATGGTGGTGGAAGTATAATGCGTTGGGGTTCCTTTAGATCAGCCTTGCCTTTGGCTTTAGTCAAGGTACAGGGAATTATGACCAGTTCCAGTCCAAAAGAATCAAAGTCCAGCGGGAAATGATTGACTTAAAGACGGTTGAGCACAGCTGTCCCTCTGTTTCTCTCTCCATACCTCCCTCCCACCCACCCACCCTTTCTTTCTGTCTCTCTCTCCTTGTTCTATCCCATAATCATGTCTGTCCCATGTACAACAACTGAAAATGAAATAAATACTAACAAAGGTCAATCAAATGGATCAATACGACAAGGCCGTGATGGTCCATTTGGTAAAATAAATCCGTTGGGTGTCTATCTTGTCCTTCAGACAATAATTGTGAGAGCCAATGATCCAAACGGGACAGGCAAAAAAAAAAGACAGTTGAGCACAAGAGATGCACTCACAATCTGACAGATTTGGATTTCTTTTGCAAGGAAGAGTGGGCAAAAGTAAAGTTGTTCCATAATGATGATCTCATACCCAAGAATACAGAATGTTGTGATTAAATCATAAGGAGCTTTAACAAAGCATTAGTTTCATAGTGTGTATACTTATGCAACCAGCTCATTTTACTTAAAAATTTTTTTTTTAAAATATATATATGTGTGTGTTTCCCCAACAGATTTCTTTTTTAAAATTGAATTGTGCAGGCTATGAGTCACATAAAAGGTAGGAACATTTTTTGAAAAGATTTATTGTCTTTTTATTTATTTTTTTTAACAAAATTTGTGGAAGTTTTTAAAGTACAGTATACCACCCTTGAGTCGAAACATGGACACTCAGAGCATCTGTAGTTTGTCTATTGCAATCTGTAACTGATTGACAGACATTGTTTTGTCTGTGATTTCCCATGTTCCAAAGCTCTGAGAACCCTGCTGTTATTACTGCCAGGTGCTTTAACATCTGGCACTCCAGAAAATGTCACACGATGCGAAAGTTTAAAGGGAGTCTGGATGAAGCTGCTCTTGTTAATAACATGCTTTCATCTAACTCATGTTTTAGGCTGCCACGAAGAAAGTATAGCACGGGCATACTGTGGACAAAGTACAGAAATCAAAGGACACCTGCTTACTAGCGTGTAAGCAAATGATGTTCAGACCTAGCTTCCATAGATAAAAATAATGGTTTTAATCATGGGTACATGTGAGTGATCTCTGATGCATCACTAGAAAAAGCACCTGTTGTAGGGTTTGATACTTGCAGAGATGCAATTGTGGTGCATCCTGAAAAGAAGCAAGCCATAGCTGGTAAATGTGTGATACAGAAGAAAGATGTGTGACCTTTAAAGTTGCCGAAGTAATTCCTAGAGTTGAACTTGTAGAGTTTCTAAAATCTTTCCTTTTCAGGTGTAATCTTTTGGCTATTACGCATAATGTCATAGAAATTTCAGAGATAAATGGTTTTTTTAGTTAATTATTTGCGACCACATCCCCCAAAAACTCGGTCAGGTGAAAATATCATTCTTTACTCTACAAAGACAGAGGTAATGAATATTATGATTATTTTTTTTTTTTGGTGTCGTTCATTTTGTTGTCATATGGCCAGTGCTATAAATGAAATGAGCACTACTCTTGCTTAGACTTACTTAGACATAATCTGAACAGCTGCTTTAAAATCACTGACTGGTGAATTGAAACCCAATAATTATCTTTGTAATATATTACGCAGCAAGTGAGCAGTCACTTCTTGAAGTCAGCTAGAAGCAGGAAAAATGAAGAGCAACTGTGATAAGGTGTAACTGGTTTTGTGGGTCTTCCTGGTATGAAGTGGCTAGTACCCACCAAAGTGGTCCAAGAAAGCAGGATACGGATATGTAATCACAAAAGCGAGCTCATGTGGTCCGGTCAAACTGAAGAACTGCTGTAACACATGCCACTGAAAGCCTAAATAATCTCAGACATCTGTAGCCTCAAGTAACTTTCTCCAGGTCTCATATATTTACTTGATCCAGCTCCTTCATATAAACTTGATATTGATGCAAACAAAGCTGCAAATTTAAATACCTCTGTTCCAGTTCAGTGCAAAATTCACAGACAGATGGAAGGAATAAGTCTTTGACAGAAGATGGGCGGAGGAGGTGGGAGCAGACTCAGCATAGCTTTGTAAATTAAGAACATTGGTTTAGTCGACAGAGGGACCAAGCAGAATATCCACTCAGAAAATAACAAGGGTTTTAAGGTTAAGGGAAAGGTGGGATTGACCATTTGCAGGATGTGACATAGCAGGACATGCAAGATGATTTTTTTTTTTTCCAATTAAAAGGAGAACATGGTTTCATTAGGCCCAAGCATAGGGGCAGTATTTGTTTAAAGAATAGCTCTTGAAAGGGCTGACCAAAGCCTTCCAAGTCTTAAACAATACTAGAGCATATGTAAAAGAATCAGAAAGTTCGTAGTGCAGCAGATAAACATTTGTGTTAGATTATAGCATGGCATACATACAACATTGCACAGATGAGCCTGTTACGTCAGTTCGAATGTGACTCAGACACAGACAGATGGAAGAGTGACTGCCCACCCCTCCTCTCCGAGTTAAGATCCCCATTTTTGGTCTTGGTAACACCCGTAGACCTTAAGTTGTGAGCAGCAAGTGACGTTTGACAGTGGCAAAGGGTCTTTCATAAAGATTTTAATGGAACATTTGAAAAAGCAGCCAGCTGAAGATTTTAGAAAGTAACAAATGTAAAAAAAAAAAAAAAAAAAAAAAAAAAAAAAAAAAAAAAAACCAAA
>VURO01014429.1:2721-15466 GCA_015108175.1 Pelvicachromis taeniatus | reverse complement strand
TTGGGGCTGTTGTTTTTTTTTTTTTTTGCCTTTAGTGCTGTCTAAAACCTCTTTGGAGGGATGCCCAAAATTCCTCACACGCACAAACCAGGAAGCGCTTGAATGTGTATCCCACCCTAAAATGCAACGCTGCACTGAAAAAACTGATTAAAATCATTTATAAATAAACATGTTTCACCTTTTACTGGAATAGCCTGATGGCACAACCAGATGTGGCACATCTATGAGAAATTGTATTTTTTTTTACACCTCTACTTGTCCCACTCACTGAGAGTATTTGGTGGGACATTGATGAGGTCAGCCTTTGTCCCTCGGTGGAGCCATAAGCAAGCCAGAACTCCGACTAAACTAAAAGAGCATATAATAGTATTCAGCAGACTGCATTAAGGAGGGGGGCAGTCACTGTGTTTTTGCTCCAGTGATGCCTTCAGGTAGTTCTTTGTGTATTTTTACTGTCCCTTTATAATGAATACTTATACAGTGACAGTGTGGTTATAACATGATAATTATTATTAGCTCATCAAATTTGATATATTGTTAAACTCAAATTTTATGTTATTAAAAAAGTAAATGTACTATAGTAACTCTTGAGCCCTTTAGCATTCACTGCTTGTGTTGTTGGTATGCTGTCATCCTGTAGCAAACCTTCCAGGACATATATACATTTTAAAAATTACAGCAATCTGATGGCTCAGACACACTAAATTAAAAATAGCACAAAAGCCTTTTGATTGTAAGGTGATTGCACAGGTTTCCTGGTAAGAAGCAACCTGTCTCGACTCAGACTCTGCAATCACTGTCAGATAAAGATGGTAAAGGTTTGCAAATAATTGCCATCTATTTTATGAATTCATGCAGTTTCGGGCAACTGCTGTTAATCTGAGTCACTCTGTGCCAGTTACGGCAATTAATCTGCAACGTGTCACTCTGAAATAGCAAACTCAACTGGTCACCAACTGAAACTTGTTTTTGGCAGGTAAATTGTCATTCTGCAGCAACTATGTCACCATTTGTGGAGGTGTGCAACTATTTGTGCCACTTTGCCAGTTCATCACAGTTAATATCCATATTATCACAAATGGTTGGCTTGTAATTGCGAACTTAACTCCATTCAGTTGCAAACTAACAGCAGTCAGAGTCAATGTTATTGGCATTTTATCTCCATCTTGATGCACCAAAGTCACTTTGAAGACAGCAACAGACTGCGAGTTTTCACAGACCTTGTTCTGGTCTTCAAAGCAACAATTTCAAAGACAGCTGGATTGCAAGCTTTCATTGTTATGATGTTGCACTTTGGCCATGTGGATGGGAGCAACTAAAAAGGTTGATTTTCTTCGTGTTTAAGCTGTTTGAACAGGCGGCTTGGTTACCTTTTTGATGTCAACTCTAAAAAGTTTTCTTCAACTTTTCTAAGTGTGTCAGAGGAGAAGCTGCAGCCCTGTCAGTAATAACGCTGCTGATCTCAACATATTCTTCACTGCTGTTGTTTTGTCAAGCATCTCTTTATTATTGTGCAGTAGAAATCTGCCAAAAGAAAACAAATGATTAACAAGGGGTCACTCAGTCAGTGTGTTGTGATTGGTGGAAATGGCTGACCTGTCTACGTGCCCTACATGGCGCTAGGGTGTTGATCCATTAGCTATATCAAACCCTGGCGGACGGTGTGTTGGAAACATAATTCATGGTAGTGTTTCATCCTTTTTGGGACCAAATTTATTGCCTTTGTTTATTTTTTGTTTCATCTTCCATTTAATTATTTTTGAGTTGTTAAGTTTTAAGTAGCTTGTAAGCACCAAAGGTATTTAGTTACAGTGAAATTTATCAGACTACCTGTCATAAAAACAAGAAAACACTAATATTTTAGGACTCTGTTAATGTCTCATACTAAAAATGATACTGTTATTTATTTATCAAATAACAATTTGAACTTTTTTTTTTTTGAATATGCCCCAATTTGAGTCGGCACATTGGACATTTTTGAGAAGTCAGAAATTAATCGAGGATAACATTCAACCATTAAAACAATTTTTTTTCTGTTAAATAAAGCAGTTAAATAACTGCTCTTTTTTTGTAAACGTTCAAATTCATTAGCAGCATTAGAAATATCATTTTGGTTAAAGAGCTCGTGCATACTGGTGGATTAACCATTAAAGAAACATCAAAAAACTGATTTTGGTATGATAGTGGTTGTCTAATAAATTTGATAAGCACTTTGGGTTGAGGGAAAGATCAAATATGGTCTTTCCCTCAACCCAAAGTGCTGCTCCCATTAAACAACATTGGGTCCTGACACTCATGTCCATATGTGCAACCTGTCATACATGGGAAAATGGACATTTGTGTAGCTGTTTTTGGGCTTTGCCTCTGCAACAACTTTTGCAGCCACAGAGTCACATAATTACTTGACTTCTGTCTTATTTTTTCTCACCGGCTGCTTTAGACTTTGTTGGCTTTGATGAGGAGCAGAGGAAACATGTGTAATGATATTTAGGCATTTGTCACTTTCTATTTCATCCCACCTTTTGCTTTTATTTATTGCATATTTATTTCGTTTTGTGTATTAGATCTACTAGTCCACAGTTTTCAGGTTTAATTGTAGACTTAAAATAACCAGCTGCCAAGCAGAGCCCCCAAAATGAATTTTTATTCACATGTCAGTTTCTTTGTGTGTGTCTATTTATTCAGGAAATGTAACAAAGCGTAAATGTGACAAGGTCAGAAGCTTTTGTTATTCATCCAAATACAGGTGGCACTTTCTTTATGTAGTGCTGCACTTTCCTCCACTGACCCGTCACTCTGAGCATCAACCCTGGTGCTGCGTTGACACACGGCGCTGTCAGAAAGGTCGTGCCCCAAGGTGAAGAAGTCGGGCATTCTCCATCATTCCTCGTTGTGACACATTACTAGCGGCACGAGAGCTTTGCCGCATGATGAGGTGCTTAGCAACAACAGAAAATGTGAGCTCCTTGACCTTTTCCTTCTTTCTTTCTTTATCTTTGTTTTAAAACAGCTCTCGTCGTTTTGCCTTTATGCGTTTTCATTTCCCAGATTAATTTTCTTTTGTGGCTCAGCGCCAAAGTAAGCTGCTTGTTCTTCATCAGAAGTGAGAATTCATCGGAAACACCTTGGCACACTCTCTCATCTCACTGATGATGACACACATTTGGCCTATTAAGTCTTCCCGTATCATATCATAACTAGGTGTGGGACCATATGCAGTGACTAATGCCACAGAATGCCTCTGACGCTGATGAATTGATAATTGTCTGCGCACGATAAACAAACATATTTCTCACTGCATCTGAGTCATCTGTGGCATCATGATGTCATAGCAGACATGCAGTCAGGGAACATATTTTCTGTGTGCGTGTCATCGTGGTGGTGATGACACTTGAGACCATTTGTTTGATTGTCACTGGTAATTAGTGTAAAGGTTTTTTCTGCTGAAAACATTCAGTGTATGCAGTATCGTGGCATTAAAGAAAGGAAGAAAACATAAACCCAACCCCCGCTTTACTCATGTTTTTTACATCCCTACGAGTATATATATATAAATAGATGAGTGCTCATCTTCTATATGAGGAAATAATGAAATCTCACGTGCCTTCTTGAAGGCTTGTAACACTGGTTCATCACCTCTTTCTCAAGTGTGGAAACAAATGTCAGAATTGTATTAAAGAAGATGAAGGCGAGCACCTCAGCATCCATCACAGCCTTAGGAGGGGTGGTGAGAGGGCACACAGCTCACATCCACTCCCCAGTGCTCCAGTGACCCCGGTATCACTCCTTGATACCAAAGGTCATGTTTCCGCCTCCCGTCTCCCTCTGCGAATCCCTGACTCCCACTCCCCCATAGCCACCTACACTGCGTCTCCAAACGAACATTCCCACCCACCTGCTTGTACCCCCAGCTGAGCATCAGAGGTTTCCAACATTGCAGTCTCAGGAGAATACCTCCACCACCCCCAGCACCCTCCCCCCCTCTTTCTCCTCCGTCCCCGCTCCACTGCTCCACGCCTCCATGGAATTATTTCCATTTGGCCTACTTTCCAGCCTCGCTCCCCGTCAAGTTGTACACCATCTATATGTTATTTTTTCTGAAACACCTCCAGATGTTCTTCTTCCTAATCCTACGTTTGTGTTTCTCTCATATGAATCCTGGTGTGGGGCAGCTTTTCTTGGCCTTCTCAGCACCTTTCGTGACTTCCCTGTGAAATGTTGTCCCTCTGTCTGTGCTCATTTGTGAGGCTTGGCTTTCGCTTACCCTTGATTTACCAATGACTTCAAAAAGGCCCACAATAAATAAAAACTGTCTCTGCCTGGGTTTCTTTCCTCTCCCTTTATTTCACTAAAGCAATGCACCAAAGCACAAATCAATCATCATAATCTCAGAGAAGCAGAAACAAATAACTGTATTCATAGACTACAAATCAAATATCCAAGATTCAGTGGATTATTTTCCAATAATCTAATTTGCAAGGTTGTTATGAAAAGTGCTAATAAGCTCTATAATGTCACATGTTGTGTCAAATACATCAGCCTTCCTAAGGTCAAGCGCAGTGAGTGTTCCAGATGTTTTTGTCTCTTTTAGCTCAAATACTGCAGACATTACAGTTGTGTATTGACCTAGGCAGTAAAGATGAATGGGACTGTCAACAGTTGTTTTCATGCAGCTTTGATCATTAAGTATTTCCTGCAGTCCATGTGAGGTTGGGTATAATTTAGCTGGTGTTAGCAAGCCTCATTTAAAAACCACAAGAGGCATCGAATGCAACCACATTTTTAAAAATTGAGATTTCTGTCAATAATGACTAGAGACAAACGAAACTGACACAATAAATCAAGCACTTCAACAGACCTAAAGAGAGGAACACAGGCAGCCTGTTCTCACTCCCATGCCATCAGATACTATTGGAAGCTCAAAGCGGTTGGTGAGATGGGCTCACTGCCAATTTCTTACATATGGCCGCTTGTAAACGACCTCTTGGAGTTACTTTTAAACAAACTGGTAAAATGTCATTTTTCAACACGAAGGTTAATGATGTAAAGAGGCCAACACTTTGTCATCCCGACGTGCTGTATATTGGAGCTTTGTCAGATGCCTCCTACATCTCCCCATTACTCACAAGGTGTCCTTTAGCGTCAGATGCTTTGGCTGCAGTTACGTTGGCCTTTCACATGTAACAGCCTCGTTTGCAGATGTAAAAAGGCCTCAAACGGAGGCTGGTAGAGGAGAGGTGGTGACATAATTTCCAGAGTTGAGAGTAGCCAGCAGAAAAGATGTGGTTTGGGTTAAAATAAACCCCTTTACTTTGCATATCTGTGCAATGTCACAGTATCAGACAGGATGACAACATTTGACACCCTAAGAAGAGAAATGGCATTGGGGTGAGTTGATTGCTAATGACTGTTGAAACAACATACAAGTGCTTTCAGAGTCGCCATCACCTTTAAAGACCAACAAAAGCCACATTTAGAGGTGGAATTAGTTTGCATTCACTTTGTGGTTCAGTTTATGCACCAGAAAAAAGATCATGGATTTAGTTAACATGAAGCACTTCACAATATTAGCATGTTAAAAGGCAAGTGTTTCCTTTCTACAACAGACTTCTCCTCCACTTTCTTCCACCATCCTGACAATACCGTCACCTTTCTGAAAAGGTCTGACATTTTACTTGCACTCACGTGACTGGACGAAGTCACCTGCATGTTGTTTTAGCCCCTTTTACACAAATCTTTTTGCCAGCTCAGTGCAAATGAAGCAGCTGCAGTAGGAAGTGTTCCATTTTTTTTGTTTGTTTGTTTGTTTTTTATTAATCCAGCTTGGATATGGCTGTATGAGAGTGAACACATGCAGTAAGGTTGGTTCATTGGGTCACAGTATGAGAGTGAACAGAAGAATTCTAACTTTTAATTGATAACCAACAATAATGGATTTCAAGCAAACGGAAAAAGCAATTGTATTTTTCTTTTGACATTTTTTTGCTGAAATGTGTCACCAGTATAATAGCCATGAACTGCAGTTTATTAGAGGATGTGTTTTCTGTCACAAAGAAATAACATTTTGTCCTGGATTAACAATTTTATAACTTAATGGTTATTTAGGCCAAACATCCCATTGGTCTTAAATGTGCATGGGGGGCTGCAATGGTTCAAATGATTACAAAATCTGAATAAACTCATTAATTAATGGTGCAGTGAAGCAACACTGTCAGTGAAGCACTATTAATGTAATTAGAATTGTCAGCCCAATAAAATGTCACAATAACCAACTGTGTTAACTCGTCTGGTCAAAGTAGATGATGTTTTTTGTTAAAACGTTGGCTTGGAAAAATGCTTTTTGTAATTAGGAGTATTAGAAATTCAGTGTTGCACATAATACTACCGCCATGAAGCTCGATGGCAGCTGGCTTCTACATTACTCTGTATTGTGTCATTATTGTGAACATACATGCAACATGCATTCACAGATTCCTAGAAACACAGGCGTGCATTTGAGTCACCCTTGTGGCTTTGAGCCCCCGCTTCAATGTAGGCCAGTGACATGTTATCAGTGACACGCTATCGGTAACACTTGGCCACAGCCACACATATGACTTGTGTGTCAGAGCTCAAGTGTCTCAGTGGCACAACTATTGGCCATCTGCCAGTTATCACCACCAGAAAAGGCAAAGATTTACATAAGTACATAAGATAGAAGGAATATATAGGAAAGGACCTGGTGCCACATAGAAGCATACATATAATGTTTTGGAACCTTAAACGCACTGTTCACCATACTGGTTGTATTATTAAGTTGTATTTCACCCCTCTATTCTGGTGGAAGTATTGATCTAGGGATGTCATTTCTATACAAGGAAAAAAAATGAGATCAACCAACTAGTCCCAAGCATATCTGAAAGAGAAATAGTCTGCATTTGTATAGCACTTTACTTAGTCCCTAAGGACCCCAAAATGCTTTACAATCAGTCATTCACCCATTCCCACACACATTCACACACTGGTGATGGCAAGCTACATTTTTCCAGCGTGTCCTGGGTCTACCACGGGCCTCCTCGCAGGAGGACACGCCTGGCCGAAATACCTTAACCGACTCCTGCCGATGTCGAGGAGCAGCAGTACATATTATAGTGTTTCTCAAAGGAAATGCTCCGGCAGCACATGGCTGCATAACATTTAGGACACAGCCATTTATCGTCATTGGGGATCAATTGAAATGATAGCAATTACATTAAACGGCTAGTACATCTGGTACTGACTAGTGACAATAGCAACGGTTAGTCCTCTAGTTGAGTAGTCGCACACATCCTTTACTTGCTCATATAATTATGACTCGGTAATAGGTGATGACGCCATGTGTATTCTTTGTTTTGGGGTGGGGACAGCATTGGTTAATTCTTTTGTAACATGCGTTTATGATAATTATGGGATTAAACAGACTTAATAACAGGCCATGATGAATACCACCGTAACTGAAACTACAACACTGTTAGGCCTTTTGCACTTTTGGTGCAAAAGTTTTTTTTTTAATTTTTAAGCCTTATTTTTAAATGGAGGCGACTAAGTGGTCATCCAGCCAGGTTTCTTAAGAGGGATTTGCTGCGGACAACATTTGGATCACATGGCTCTCGCTCTCTCTAAACACTTAGTAATCTGGTTTCAACTAATTGCCTTCCTTTGATGAACTACAAGTCATGATGTTCATAGATTTGAGGGTGTTTAGGTGCGATAATAGATGTTTCATCCAGTAACGTGTCAAGTAGTTGTCAAAATTGACTGCCTGCTGTTTTTGTTTGTTATTGTCATGGGATTAAAGTGACTTAAAGAAAGGCCATAATGAATACCTGAAACTCTCAGCCATATCAAAGCTGAAACTAAAGCACATTTGGCCTTCTATATAAGCAGTGGAGACAACAAGTACAGGAAAATACAGCAATGCAATGAAATATATTGACTGTCCAGCTGGCATTTGCCCAAAACACTCACCTAGTATGATGTCCCAGAAATGTAGCTGCAGATTTTGGTCACCCTATGCTTTACTTTGATGGTGTTTATTAGAATGACTGACTGAATTCTGAATTCATCTACGTTAAATCTAGGAACTCATCAGCGATTCTACTGGCTTTGCTTCTGGGACAGTTTTTTAGGGCTTCTGGTGTAGCCGCTAAATATCCAGTCCAAAATGTCCATGTCTATTTTGCCATTGTTTATGAATGGCAGTAAATTTAAAAAGGTAAAAAGAAAAATATTTGACATGTGATAGTTGATAGTTTGGACATTAAGTCTGCGCAAACAGCATCACTTGGACAAAAAGCGAGCTACTTTAGGAAAGCAGGCAGCTTCTAGTACTAAAAGGTTTGTCCCTTGTTTATAAGTTCAATATATTTATATGTAGCACAGTTCATTGTATTTTCTGTGTGTATAAATGATAGATGGATGTTTCAACCAATAACCTGCCAATAATTTGCCGAGGGTGACTGCCTGTGAACATCCTTCTACACAGGAAGGCAGCATGTTTTTTCCACTTTGGCGCTGTTGGCGTCCTACAAATTGTTGAACTTATTTTAGCGCGTGCCCTGTTCTGTAATAAAACATGTGGTTTTTAAAAGTCCATGTATTCTATTTATGTTTATATTCGACAATGACGACTTAATATCCACACAGCTTAAATTTACAGAATACATTTTGACGATTGTTCTGGGGGTTTTCTGCTGGTACTCGCTGATTTGTTATAAAATGTACTGGCAAGTACTACTGGACAGATTACAATTTGTGACCGCACCCTTCATACTAACAGACTCTACACAGTGAGAGGCACGCTCATATTCTTCAGCTTGCAAACACACCCCGTGCATAGAGCCTTTGTGAGTGTAGCAACAGAGAAATGTTTAGGTGTGTTTGGGTGCTGTACTACCAAGTTGGTTCCAGGTGGAGCATGTGTGCTCTGTAATCCTCCGACTATTGTCCTCACGTCAAAATTAAGCCCTGGCACGGGTTACAGCTACGCAGTGACACGAAGTTGCCTGGTTAATTATCTACCTGCCTGAGTTACTGCATGATGTAAGTGGTTTTTGAAATGGAGGGTTTGAAAATGGCCTAAAACTGATGAGATTTTCCACATGAGGACTTGAGGCCTTCTTGGACATGCCACTTTAGCGCGTTTTCTTGCATGCTCTGTTGCTGAGGTAGAGGGAGTGGGGATCATCATGGTGCCTGCAGTACAGACTGCAGCGCCACATCATTAGGAACAATATCCTCAACTCTCTTTCTCAATCAGAACATTTCATGTCATGCAATGAGACATTTTGGCAGCTACCACCTTGACCCTGCGATTCGCTCCCTCGAGGAGTGATGACGTAAGTTGCTGTCAAACCTATGAAAAGCCTGACACAAACACATAACACAGTATGTCAGGCATTCATTCATTACATTCTGCTGAAGGACTCCAACTATTATTTAACGTGTTATGCTGGTCAGTGCATTTTGTTTCGGTTTTGCTGAAAGTGCTTGACATTGATGGCTCTCAACATTTCTTAAAAGAGCACAATGAAATGTATTTGCTGGAGAATGAAAGCAATTTCCACCAAAGTTAAGGAAATAATAACTCCCGAATAAGGAGATGTTTTCCAACACTCTTTCGTGTCATTATTTCGTGCTAGCATTTTTCTCACACACCCAAACTTACAGCATGCAGTAGCATTACATGACCAATCTTAAGCAACGATCGGCAGTAATGTAAGACAACTTTGCATTCAATCTAAAATGATATTATTCCATTTCCCACCAACCACTCTGGTAATTCAGTAATACCCAAGGTTAAATATTCAGCTTCAAAGATTGGATTTAGTCACACTACCTTGATAGAAACCAGTATGACAATCGTGAATGAAAGTCAGTGTGGAGTGACTCCCGCATTAGAGTTGAGTCTTTTTCTGAAACCGTTCTCATCCCGGGGGCATGAAGCACTGCTGCTTTGTACAAAGATACTGGTGTCTACAAGATGAGCACGATGTGACCTTTAGCATCTGTGTCTTCATGCTCCGACCGCAGCAATATTGAATGCTGAAAGTAAACTATTGTATTTTAAAAATTGACACATAAATCACAAGACTCAGCCACTTGCCTTCTCCTTTGAGATTTGCATTTGGTTGAACTATGTGTTCATTTTCTGTTTAGTTTTGCTTTCATTCACCTTTTGGTTAGGTTTGGGCAACCAAAATTACTTCAAGCTTGACGGTTGGGTTAAAATATTCACATTCACAACTTTAACTTTAACTGGTTACTGAAAGAAATCATTGGGACAAAACAACAATATTTCATGTTTTGTTATTCAGAAAGGACTTTTTTTTCCCCGCTAGAATACATGCCTCTAGAATACATTCAAGAAGAACTTTGAATCTCTTTCGTGAAGCCTGGAGAAGAATTGCGAAAAAATACCTAAAGAAATTACATAAAGTTTGCCTAAGAGAGTTAGGTAGTCATACCAAATGTTAATCTTTTTGAGCTCCTTAAAATTGCTCCAACTCTGTTTTTGCCTTATGCCATATCTTCATGTATGTTTGCAGACAGTTCAATAAGTCACTGCACCTATTTCCCGTTCTCTGAGCAAAATATAAATAAATAAGGGCTGGTTCAATACTTTTGCTCAACACTGTGTACAGGGATGAAGCGCTGTGTCCAGCATGTCTACAGGGGCACTCAAAGCCTAGAAGCTGGACACGTCCTCACGCAACAACCCTGCTGTCAGTCAAGCCGGCCCATTATGTTGGGCATGACATTTAAAGTTGGGCGAAGAAGATGGACAAAGTGCCCTTACCTCCTCCGTTTGAGCCCTGCAGTTGAGCCCCTGTGCAGCATTCGTGGGTGAGTGTGTTTGTGTGTGTGACTTTGGTCAGACTTGGTCTGGCATAAGGACAGCTGTCACATTTCCAACCTGTCACATGCAACACAGAGGAGATGCCACAGGCCAGGGCATCGGGAAGCACAAGGACGGACACAAGGAAAAGCGCATTTGTGTGTGCATTTATGTGTCTGAAAGAGTAACGAGCATGGAAGATGTGTAGTGGTGGCCACGTGAAAGAGCTTGACTTGGAGGCACCCTCTAACCTTGATGTCCACACAAACGTACGTGCTCTTCACCCTCTTTCTTAAAACTAGTCCTCGAGCACTTGAGTCATATTCTCTGAGGGCACGTAGTAAATACTGGGCACAACGTGGAACTGCCACTGCTGCAGGACGCCCTCCCTGTCTTGCGGTCCTCAGAGTGAGGCCATTTCAGTGCTCATTACTTACTGATGAAGAAGCCTCTTCATTAAGGTTCTGCCTGTGGCCTGTGGAGGAAAGGCTTTTTTTGTTTCTTCTCAACTAACTCCTTACATAAGCAAGCAGCAGCTGCCCTCAAGTGTATTTGGTTAAAAGGGAGAAACATTAATGGCCATTTGGGGCCTTTTATTTCATTACAGAGGGAAATGCTCTTCTGTTTTAATTTAAGTAATGGTTTCAAGGCAAGCAGGTTAAAAGGTCAACTTTTGTTCTCATTGGGGATATCTTTTCACAAGCTTCCTGGGTAAATTTGCAGAGTTTTGAGAGAAGAAAGGAGTTTTTAAATTACCACTGCACTGCAAGCACATCCCTTCTGTGTATTCCATAACCAAAACCAGCTGTCAAGTAAATCATTTGTATTGCTTCTCTACACTTTAATTTACTTTAAACACCCCACTTAAGAAGAAACTTTTTTTTTTCTCCAGAAGATTGCATCATGAAATTTGAGTTCAAGTTCAAGCTTTAGATAAACATCTTTGTCTCTCTCTCTCAGTACTCTTGATTTTTTTTTTTTTTTGTATATCTTTAAATACTCAGGAGTCTCGGTACTTGAATCTACAGCTCATGGGCCTTTGGGGATCATGAAAGTGGAAATTAAAAAAAAGAATAAAGTTGCACTGTTTTGTCAGTGTGCAATACTTGGACAGTTCTAAGAGTCAAAAATAGCATCTTCCCCACAAGCAGCATTCCCTCACAAACAGAGCAAGATCTGACATCTTTGTTTCTCTGTTATCCAAATGTTAAGCCTTTCAGTCACACATAATTTAGTTTTAGTTGCACGATTAATCAATTGGTTCTTAACTCCCAACGATTTCCAGGCAGTGAGTAGATGAAGTCTACTGATTTTGTGGATTTCTTCACTGAAAAAAATACTTGATGACTTATGAAGATACCATCCATACTAAACTAAGATTGTATAGATTATGGCATGATGACATTATCTTTGGCTTGACTGATTTCAGTTGGCTTGGATTCATTTGGTCTTGTCTGTTGCAGAGGAGGCCATTGTGGGTTTTTGAGCTTGTTCCATTGCTTGATATTTTGGGATTTTTGCAGTTTTGTGGCTCGGTCAACACTTTGGTGCTCTTTATGATGTTAGCCAGCTTCCGTGTGAGCCGTGTTTTATGCTTTGGTGGGTACAGTATCCTGCTGCAATGATGATCAATGTTATCCACTTCACCTATAAGGGGCACACTCATACCAGTGTTTTTATGTCATAGACCCCCCCCCCCCCCCCCCCCCCCCCCCCCCACCCCCCACACCCCACCCCCCCCCCCCCCCCCCCCCCCCTCCCTCCCCACCCCCCCCCCCCCCCCCCCCCCCCCCCCACCCACCCACCCCCCCCCACCCCCCCCCCCCCCCCCCCCTCCCCAGCCCCCCCCCAACCCACCCCCCCAACACCCCCCCCCCACCCCCCCCCAAC
>VURO01014428.1:9598-20568 GCA_015108175.1 Pelvicachromis taeniatus | reverse complement strand
CCGTGGATAGCTGCTGCCATCAAACGGAGCTCTTTACAACAAACGCTCTCAGTCGCCGTTGCCATTGGCAGCAGTTTCCACATAGACACCAGTAGTTTCCCCCCCACTCTCACGTCCTCGTGTGACCGATTGTTTTCCTCTTCATCTAAACTAAGTCCCGCTGACCATCGTCATCCTCTGTCTCGGTTTGCTCTGGTTCAAACTGGAAAGGCTGAACAGAAGCCATTTCCAGTGCACCGCTAACTAAACTTGATGCGGTGCAACTATGTGACGTCACTACCCAGAGTGCATTGAGAAGTATTTAACAATGGCGGCCTCCTGGTAAATCGGTTTGATATAAAATGTGCTTAAAAGGAAAACATTTCACGTATTTTAATAGCACGTATATATTATTGAAAGCACATATTTTAGTGCAAACTTGTCATAATAGTCGGGGTTCGCTTTAAGGAACATCCAGCAGCTTCTATTCTATTATCAGTTTATTTTATGTAGAAATAAACTTCTTTTTTGTATACTTTCTGAGTTTGTTTAAAATGGAGACATTGTGACACCACACACACACACACACACACACACACACACACACACACACACACACACACACACACACACACACACACACACCAGTTTTTTTGTTTTGTTTTTGTTAAGAAACATCCTGTACAGTTTGCTCTTGTTCTGTTTCTCTTTTTTTAATTTAAAGATGCAGACTTCTTCAGGTGGCTGTTTTGCGTACATTTGTTACACTTCCACAAAGAAGTAAAGATGAAAAATGGTTCCAAGAATAAACATTTTAAGAATAAAATGATTTCCTGTGATCTCAGGTGTGTCTGCTTCTGGTGTGTGTGTGTGTGTGTGGGGGGGGTTGAAACGATGATTGTTTTTGTAAACTGGCAGATGCAACACGGTTCGCTGGTATCCACAGTTTGATCTGGCAGCTTCTTTTTATGAAAGACGTGTATTGGCCACACAGAGCTTTGGTTCTTGTACCACTTGTGTGTTGTAGGTGTAGACTGTAAGACGGTGATATTGAGTGAATAAATGGTAGTTAGTACCTTTATTAGTAGCGTTTTTTGTGACGTGGTAATGGTGTCCTCCACTTTTTTCTCTTTTGAGATTTTGTACACAAATGGTATAAAAGGGTAAAGCGACACTAGAAAACTTTCTTTGGGGGGAAAAACACATACAAATCATGGTATGTCTTTCCAACAGGTTACAGTTTTGGCACACCACAAGCAGACCAGTATGCTCCACAGGTTCCTCCTCCACCCACGACTCCAGGAACTGCACCGCTGGGCTTTGCACCAGCCACCACACCAACTCAGGATTTGAGCAAAGCTCCCACCGGGCAGCCCGACTTCACTTATAGCCAGTATGGTAAGACGAGCATTGTGCATAAAGTATGCCGCCTCTTTTCTCTCCCAGTTGATTTTTCTTGACCTCTCGGTCCTGCCCGTCTCCCTGGTTATTTTACTGGGTGCAGCTACAGCCTTTTTAGGTTCATGAATATTCCCCTTAGACGAGCAGGAGCTTGCTGATGGTGCCATTTAGCTTGAACAGCTACACATGCGTACATGCTTTCTGCATACATGAACCCCTCTGGCTCCACCAAGAAGATCACTGCTGGAGTTTCGCCATACCCAGGAGTCCTCAGCAGTCATTTCAGCTGAGTGTTTCCAGCGAGCCTTGGATTGATAAAAGATTGGTAGGTCTTGATAGGTCTGAATTAGATCATCCTGCCTTGCGATGTTTGTTTTCCTGTTTTGTTTTTATTTTGAAAGGATCCCAAACTTGGCGTGAATGTGCAACACATTTGATTTGGTTTGGTTCAGGCACTCCTACTTTTCAGTTTATCCCTTTTACCCTTCCTGCTCTTCCATGTTGATGACGTTGCTGGCTTCTTTTCCCAGACTTGGCGTGATTCCCATAGAAGAGCACCAGCATGACAATATTATCTTATGAAACATTGTTTCTGGAATTTGCCGTGTCCAACCTGCCAGGCAGACTTTTTCACCATGTTCATCATTGTTATTACACTGGAGCTTTGCATGCTTGTCTCCAGAATGTGACCTTTTTCCACTCTGTGTTGTAAATGCATAGAGATATTGGAGTACTGGATTAGTCATTTTTGACTAATGTGTCTGTAGGTTGTACTTTGTGGTTTCTGTCTTCGTGGTCTTTGAACGGTGCTGTCGAACAGTCTAACAAAACCTTTAGATCGTGCTGGAGCAGAATAAATATTCCTCCTGGCTCTCGACTGAGCTGTGAAACTGCTGGCCACATTTCAGTCAGAGACATTTCCTCAGTCCACTTTACTAGAAAACGATGATTTTTAGTCTGTATGATTTTATAAGGCTGTTAGCAGCCTGAGTCACATGTTGTAAATGCATGATGGAGAGACGGCAATCACGCTGAGAGCGCAAATGGAGGCCGGAAGTTTTCAGATGTGAAACAAAAAACTGAGATAAAAAAAACAAAACAAACCAGCGTCCATGGAAAAGGAGCCGTCTTTGTCTTTGCTCAACACCGAGCCATTCACTTACATAAGCACAAAGTCAGATAACAGTCAGCTGCTCATTCATAGCTTCCATCCAGTTTCTTGGCTGACTGGTGTCTTTTTTTTTTTTTTTATTATTCTGACTTGGCTTCCAGCTGCTTCCAACTGCTTAATCCCACATCTACAGCAGTCCTGCAATTGCTGCCAATCATGACAGGTGCCCATCTTGTTCAGTGTTTTGTGCCTGTGCTTATCCTCCATCCAGCTTTTTGCTTTTACTGTCCGCTGCCTGTTCAGGCACTTTGTCTGCTTATCAGTTGGTAGAAACAGCAGAGCCTTGCTAAGGTTTTGTGAAATGAGCATAAAACATGGAGCTCAAAAGTCACGCAAGATTTAGACACTGGATAGGTTTGTGTGTAAAGCTAGCAAATGGTTCTGGACAGGCCAAATTACTTTGGCTTCTATTAAGGTGATGCTTGTTTTAAAAGTTGAATTCAGTGGTTGAAATGCCCTTGAATGCACCGCCGAGGAGAATTCTCTTAGCATCTGCTTTGATGTAAAGAGAACCGGGGTTATACAAGTAACCAAACGAGACAAAGAGATGAAAAGTGCACGCAGCAGTGACACAAAGACTCCAAGTAGCATCTTGAAAGATGGGAAACAAGCCTAGAAATTTGTGCCATGCTCTGCCAATGGCTCTTTTTCTTGTTTCTAGTTGCTTCCTTCCCATATTTTTCAGACTTCTTACTTGTACCATTGTTTGTTTGTTTGTTTGTTTGTTTGTTTTTAGACTAATGCACATTTCACAAAATTTCCCGAGACCAGGCTGGCATGATAAAGTCAGGCGTGCTAGCGGCTAGCTCACACATGTGTTTTGACTTGTAGGCGAAGCTGAAAAGAAATGCATCGGGGAGCATAGCGCAGACCCATTAAATAAGTATAAA
The DNA here is from genome assembly GCA_015108175.1 of Pelvicachromis taeniatus. Taxonomy (NCBI): domain Eukaryota; kingdom Metazoa; phylum Chordata; class Actinopteri; order Cichliformes; family Cichlidae; genus Pelvicachromis; species Pelvicachromis taeniatus. The sequence continues at coordinate 17,127 of VURO01014428.1, read as the reverse complement.
TGTACAGCTCTGTTAGCTCAGTAAGAGGGGGAACTATGTAAAGTAGTCGGCCAGCCGTATGTGGGTTCAGTCAACCTGGTCTCCTCATCTCCCTGATAGGCTTGGGTAACTACCCTCAGGACCCCTCTGCCTACGGACCAACGCGTCCTTCTCACAGTTATGGTCAGGATGAGCAGGGAGGATATAGTTCAGGTAGGTGCCAGCATCGTCTTCTCCAACCACAAAAGCAGCATTTGTTCAGTAATATAGTATTTAGAGCTGCAACTTGGTTCTGTGCCTCTTTTCTTTTGCTCTGTGTTGAGTATTTTGCATGTACATTTTTGCATGTACATACAAATTACTGTGTGTATTCTTGTATAGTAAAATCCAGCTATTACAAGCCCCAAAGCTGAGTGGATTTGAAAGAAATTTAAATTTGGCAAGCCGTAGGCCTGTCCTTTCCCTCAGCAGCTGTAGCTTTACTATACCAAGACCAGCCACATCCTCCTTTTTGTTCACTTTCTCTGTCTGCATTGCTTTGCTGGTTGTTAAAGGATGATCTAATTGTCAGAAAATGTGTTCATGGTTCAGTTATCTCTATGCATCAGCAGTCCATTCACCCATTGTTTCTTTTCCCCATGTACTGTCTCTACATTTTAGCTAAAGGGGTGAGAAAGGAACGACGATTTAAAGAAGGCCACGAAACCAGTAAATTTCAACTTCTCTCAGATTGTTCTGTCTTGTGGTCCTGTTGGGGGATCACTCCTTGTTTTAGTAGTTTTGTTGTATTTTCTAATTTTCACCATTTTCTTTCTTTCTCTCTTTTCATTTCAGTTGTTCAGAACTGTCTCTGAAATGCTTTTTTTCTGTTTGTTTTTGGTGACACATTGATATCTTCACTCTTTTGTTGAGTGGGTTTTACCAGGGTTGGAAAATAACCAGTCACCACGAGCAAGTTTCAGCAGTGTGAGCAGTGTCAATTTTAAAGCCCTGTTTTTCTTTTTTTCTTTTTTTGTAAGACTGGTTTCCTTCACTGGGAGTCACTGTGGTTCCCTTGTGTGTTTGCAGGGAGATGGTGCCACCATGTGTGTGCGTGTGTGTGTAGAAGAACATCCTAAGTGTTGTTCTTATCATTCAAGAGAGCTTAAACAATGTTTTCCTCAATGACGCCATTTAAAAATGTCCCTTAAATTCAATTGAAACTTTCCTTTTAGTGTTTGTTTGAACACGCACAGGCTTCGACATAAAAAGGCTCATTGAAGGATTAAACAACCAGTTGGAAAAATCCACCATGAAACAATGAGAAAACTTACATTTAGCAGTGCTTCCTGCGTTTCGGAACCCCGTTGTTGCTCGGTGCGTGCCTTTGTTCACATCAGTTTATCTGCTGCACAAAACTACTTCAAAGGTGCAAATGTAGAAAGATAAGGAGGACAAAACAACAAAGAACATGCTAGTAAATGAATATTGTAGAGACAGTAAAGTCATGTGTGACGCACCAAGCAACACGCACAGTAGTGTGTCCTATAAAATTTGGAATATGGGAGCAGAGTGAGTATAAATAGAAGCAATTACAGCGCATTGGTGTTGGATTTTTCCTTAATGTAGAAACGGAATATTTTTCATTAAAATTATACAGTAAAAGGATTTAAGGCATGAGCCTTCTATCGAAGCACCGTCTGGTGAACTTGACGTTAACAGCGCCCTCTCTGTCCCGCGCTTTCCTGTCTGTCGTTCACCTCAGGGTACGGTCAGGACCTGACAGCCTTTGGCCACAGCTTCGCAGACCCCAGCCAGCCGACAGCCTCGTACGGTGCCCCGACAGCACAGCCCGCCGCCGCTCCCCAGCCCGCTGCCAGCGCATTCGGCAGAGGGCAGAACCACAACGTACAGGGCTTCCACCCGTATCGACGCTGACCACCACCACCACCATCACCCCTTCCCGGGCAGGACCGCTGTGTAAAGTTCAAAAATAAACAAAAAATAAGAAGTCAGGGAAATCTGTGTTCTTGCTCAAAGGCAAAACTGGAGTTCTGGATGTTCTTTAGGAATGTTGAATGCACACAGTTTGTGAAACAGGGATTCCAGTAAATTTAAAAGGGTCTTTTTTGTCTTTTTTTTTTTTTTTTTTTCGTTTTCCATACATTAAAAAAAACATTCAGCAGAAAGAAGCTTTTATTCCCCACCCCCAACCCACGTTTTATAGTAGAAATAAACTACTTTGCAATAATTTTGTCTGGTCAAACACTAGCACAGAGACTATATGTAAAGAGACTTGCCTATGAATATGTATATTTATGGTGGACACAAATGAAAACAGGGTCTCAAGTTTCCTCAGCTTTAAATTATAGGGAAAATGTTTTTATTTTTCATTTGGTGAATTTTGTTTACTTTCTGAGCCTTTAAAGTTTGTTTAAAATGGAGATTATGAATATATATATTATACACAAACTGTGCAATTTTTTAAAAAGGAAAAGAAATTTTGTACTATAAATGTACACTTTGCTTGTTTTTTTATTTAAAGATGTAGACTTCCCTCAGGTGGCTGTTTTGGGTGCATTTTTGCACTTATGCAAAAAGTAAAGATGAAAAAATTATTACAAAAATAAACGTTTTAAGGATAAAATGATTCTGTGATCTCAGTTGTGTCTGTATCTGGTGTTTTGGTTAAAAAAAAAAGGGGGGGGGGTTTAAGTTACTTAAATCAGTCCTTTTTTAAACAATTAAAAAAGGACTGATTTAAGTAACTTGGTTGTTTTTGAATGAAGGGGGGGGGTCACATTTGGCTGTCGTCAGATTGACAGGGAAGCAGATCATTAGTTGTAGCCCTAAAACTAACTGTGTTTTTGGGGGTCTTCGAAATAAAAATCACAGGTTCAAGTTTGAAATATCTCCCAGTAAGAAAGGAAAAATACAGGACAAACAAACGGGCTGCAGGTTGACTGATCATATCCGGGTTAAAGGTTACATTTGTAACGTTCAGGTTCACAATCTATTTCCGCGTTGTTAGCGTATTAGCATCAAGGTACCTGGTTTCTGAAAAGTAGTTGACTAATCCCGACTTTTCAACACAAACGTCTATTCGACAAAAGGAGCTACAGCATTAAGGTCCCCGGGCAGAAAGTGTAAGATGGAAGCGAGTGGTTATTTGTTGTTTTGCTTTGTTTCTTACGTTTTCTGTTTTTGTGCTGTTCTGCTTTACCCAGTAGCTAGCTTGCTAGTTTCTGTTCTGTTTAATGGGTGGCTAACTTGTTAGCTCCCGGCAACGCATCACAGCCAGAGGGACTTTTATTATTGGACATAATAAATATATATATGTATGTATGTGTGTGTAATAATTGGATGATTAATCTTTGCAAACTTTGGCGCTTAGCACACTGCCAGACGTTTTCTGTTAGCCTGTTATTATCTTAGACCTTTAACTAGCATAAGTGTCAGCCTGAGGAGAAATGGTGAAACCGAGTCGCTGTTTCTAACGCGAATCTGCGTTTTTATGGTGTCAGTGAACCATAGAAATGTTCAGATGTAGAGGACATGGATGTCTGTGATCAAATCTACATTTAAGCTAGCAGCCAGTAGAAGCTGAATGCAGTGACACAACAGTTTCTGGACGCCCTGACAGGTGTCGGGGAACATAACGTGTCCTTGGTGTTTTAAGCAGCTCGTTGACTCCATGTATCAGGCTCTGTTGACAAAAAGTAAAGTTTTTTAACGTATTTAATAATGTTTACATCATGAAGACACGTTTTTGCTTGAATTATATACACTCACTGGACACTTATTTAGGTACACCGGGCTAGTTGGACCCCTCTTGCCTTCAAGAGTGCCTAAAGTTTTCATGGCATAGACTCTGCAAGGTGTTGGAAATGTTTCTCAGATATTATTGGTCCATATTGACATGACTGCGTTTGTCAGCTGCACACCCATGATGCAAATCTTCCACCACATCCCAGAAACGCTCTATTGGAGATCCGTGACTGTGGAGGCCATTTGAGGATGGTGAACTCATGTTCAGGAAACCAGTATGAGATGGTTTGAAGTTTGTGACATGGTGTGTTATCTTGGTAGAGTCAGTCAGGTAAACTGATGGACATGGTGAGCGACAGCACTCAGGTAGGCTGTGGTGTTTAAATGATGGTCAAAGTGTACCAAGGGCCCTAAATGTGCTGAGGCAAATCTGCCGCACCATTAGACCACCACCAGCCAGAGGCTTGCAACAAGGCATCCGAAATCAAGAATCATCAGACCAGGCAATGTTTCTCCAATATCCATCCATGCATCCATCTTCCTCCGCTTATCCGGGGCCGGGTCGCGGGGGCAGCAGCCCAAGCAGAGAAGCCCAGACCTCCCTCTCCCCAGCCACCTCCTCCAGCTCATCCGGGGGAACACCAAGGCGTTCCCAGGCCAGCCGAGAGATATAATCTCTCCAGCGTGTCCTGGGTCTGCCCCGGGGCCACCGGGAGGAGGCCAGTGTTTCTCCAATATTCTGTTATCCAATTTTGTTGAGCTTGTTTGAATTCAAGCCTCAGTTTCCTGTTCTAAGCTGACAGGAGTGGTAAATGTTGTGAATCCAGAGATGCTCTACTGCACACCTTTTTTGTAACAACTGTTTTTTTTTTGTTCCCGTTGCCTTCTTATATGAAACAGTGTGGCCGTTCTCCTCCGATCTCAGATAGTGAACTGCCGCTCACTGGATATCTTCTCCTTTTCAGATCATTCTCTGTAAACTCCAGTGAGATTGTGGGGATTTTTCTCCTGTGTGGAAAATCCCAGGAGCTCACCAGTCTCTGAAATGGTCACACCAGCCTAATAATCATGCTATCTATGTTCAGAGTCACTTAAATCCCTTTTCTTCTACATTCTGATGCTCCGTTTGAACTTCAGCAGGTTGTCTTGACCACGTCTACATGCCTGACTGGTCTGAGTTGCTGCCATGTTATTGGCTGATTAGTGTCAACAAGCAGTTTAACAGGTGTACCTGAAAAGGCGTCCGTTCACACTGTCCCCAGGGTCACAAATGTTGGCTAACTTCTGGAAAAATACTGCAGTGCGTGCTGTACACCATGTTAAGGATCCAGGCAGCAGAACAGCCTACAGTGCTGCAGTGAAATGTGCAGTTGCAGTGTGAAATTTGCCACAGTTATGACACAGACTGAAGTGTTCGAGTCATGCAGCTGAGTCACACTCCGTGAGACTCCACATGAGAAATGCTCGACTGGAATATGGCAAGCTCAAGAACAGCAGCTCCTCCATGAAGAAGTGCAGCGATGTGGGACAAGAGCGGGGCCTCAACCCCAGTAACGCTTTCACTGTTCATAGTGTGTGAGCTCAGCTTAGCTGACGGATTGCTGTTTGCTTCTGTTATTAGACCGAGTTAGACAAGCTGTTGAATTTCTGCGATCTGGAACGAAAGTTGCCCAGTGTTTATGTCGCTGCCTGGTGTTTTACAGGGTGTCAGGTCTGGTTCAGTCTGGTTGAGCAGTTAATGCACAGAGTAAAGAGGCCGAAAATTGAAGACAAAACAGAAGACGGCGCGGTAAGGTAGGTGAAACTAAAGCTACGTGACGGTCATTCGGTTTAAATTTTCAGCTTGATCAAATCATTTTTTAATGATTTTCCACAGTGAGTATTTTCACAGGTTTAATAAACAAAAAGTTTAGAAAAGCTCGTCATTAGAATACTAAAGTAAGTGTTTTCTGACTACTCAGACAGATTTAATTAGCTTTGTAGATATTTGATCACAGACTGAAGTATTGCACAAGCTAAAATAGTGACCTGCTGGAGGGGTAAACACCAAAGTCTTTAATATCCATGTTAAATTTCATGCCAATCTATAACAGCATTTGTTGACTTTAAAAGATCTCTTAGAGGATTTATTTCAACTGCTTAAACCGTGGGTGTCAAACATAAGGCCCGAGGGCCAAAATCGGCCTGGCAAAGCTATCCAGTCTAGCCCCTGGATCGCTTTGAATGATGTGAAGGAGTCTGTCGTTGTTTAACTTCACTGTAGGTTTTGCAACTGATAAGGACTTCCCCATTGCCATCCATGTAATTATTGTCACCCAAGTATCACACAGGCTGCTTGGACTTGTGTCATTTTGGCTGTAAAATGATTCAGATCTTTCAGGAACCATTTGAATTTTCTCTTTTAAATAGTTGAGGAGTTGTGAAGCACACATGATAAAATCTCAGAGGAGCCAATTTTTCTGTCTGTGTTCAGACAGCTGTATTGTGTGAATGTTTAATTCCACCATGATTCACCAGATATCCCAAGATAAGCTCATCTTCTCTCCTCCTGAATTTAGTCTCTAGCACAAACAGTAACAGAGTTATGATCCATCCGTCCGTCCGTCCATCCGCTTCTCCTTTTCAGGGTCGCGGGGGGCGCTGGAGCCGATCCCAGCTGTCTTAGGGCGAGACGCGGGGTACACCCTGGACAGGTCGCCAGTCTGTCGCAGGGCTAACACACATAGACAGACAACCATTCGCATTCACAGTCATTCGTGCATTCACACCTATGGGCAATTTATAGAGTTTCCAATTAACCTATCCCCACAGAGTTATGATCATTTACAGATTAATAGATAAACAAATGATAGAAAACTTCCTCTTTTTCATTATCTGTTCTAGAAATTATATTTCTTCTTCTTACATTAAGATATTTCAGGGATTAAATGCTTAGTTAAATAGCTTTAGAGTAACAGAAAGAGGAGTGTTAGTGATCTGGCCCACCTAAGATCAAAGGGGCCTGTGTGGGGCCCGTGATGTAAGATGAATTTCACATCCCTGGTTTAGACCGTTTCATAAATGTAGAAGCCTAATGCTTTTGTTTTATTTGTGGGCTGAGTGTAGGCCGATCGCGCTAATCGGTATAACTGTGTGTCGACAGTGTGAGAGCAGCACTGGCAGGCATGACCGGGGTGGACGAGCTGTCTGACAGCACAGAGGTGGTGGAGATGGAGGACGTGAGTTCCACCCAGTTCCAGGTGGAGAAGCATACGTGGGATGGCCTGCGGAAGATCATCCACAACAGCCGCAAAAACACCGGCGTGGTTATCAACAAGGCACCGCACGACTTCCAGTTCATCCAGAAAGACGAGGGCAGCCCGCACTCTCACCGCATCTACTACCTTGGTGAGCAGCGGTAACTGCAACACGAATGTCTGAAAAAGTGAGACATGCCAAAAAATGTCACTTTCCACAAGCACGTGAGAAACGCGAGCTCACAGAGGCTTGTTGGCGTGCAGATTCAGTGGCTTCCGCTCAGTCTCTTTGAAAGGTAGCACGCGTCTGTGAAAAATCTGTGGATGCAGCTGGTGAGTCAGAGCTGCCAGCCTGCACCTGTTCTCGAGCTCATTTGGTTTCCACAGAGCTGCACTGGCTTTAGTCTTTGTGTGCTGGAGGAAAAATGTGGAACAACATTTTGCATTGTGGACATATTTCTGCTTTTTTTTTTTTTTTCCTTGTCTTGCAGCTGTAGCACAGGATTCCTGTAAAATGGCTGCTAGTTTTTGCTGCTCTGAGTGGTACATTTTAACACCTGGCTGTAG
>VURO01014421.1:0-19087 GCA_015108175.1 Pelvicachromis taeniatus | reverse complement strand
AGACACACACATGTGGTCCAAAAACAAAAGCTAGAAAACATGAGAAGAAAACATTCTGACACAAACAAGCAAACTGACAAACTGACTACCAGCATGCCTGGAAAAACTGTGAATCCATCGTCTCATTCCTCCTCACAGCATCCACAGCGTGTTCACAGACCGCAGTGGACAGACATCCTGAAGCAGAAGTGCAGACACACCCTTCCACATTCTCTTTCACCGTGTCCACATTTGGGGTACGCTGTATCCACTCTCACCCACAGACACATAGCAACTCTGGCCAACAGCTGTTGTGGCTTCACTGTCTTTGCTGAGAACCAAAATAAAATAGAGGCCCTGAGACTGCATGAAAATACAAACCTAAAGAAAGAAAAAAAAAAAAAGAGAGCGAGAGAGACCAGGTTTCTCTTTCCTGGCGTGAGAATCTGTTCACGAATCTGCACACTGAGCAAATATGGTCATTTGCTTTAACAGATTCATTAATATTTTGCAGACATGCTCCCACTAGCACTGAAACACTTCTCCCTCCCCCACTTATTTTCTTTCCATCAACAAGATTTCAAAGCCCATTTTGTTTCCTCTGCCACTGTTCCTCCCTTCCTTCCCCTCCTTTCGCTTCTCTCACTCCAACCAAGTTCCACAGCTGGAGGTGAAATCATTAGCAATACCCCCTCCCTGTTTTTGGCCTCGCCTCTCTCCCTCCCCTCTTTTCCTCCAAGCTCTCTGCAACACCTTCCCTCAGCATCCTGTCTTGCCTCTCCTCCTTTTTACCCGTTTTCCACTTCATCTGTTAGCTTTTAACACAGAACTTCACTTGCGATGATGACTACCATTTACTGAAGTACACTTATATAGTGAAATATTATCAGTAGCGCACACACGCGCACACACAGTTTTTTTTTTTTTAACTTGTAAATGTAAACATAGTTTCAGAAACAAAAAGGATACGCACCTTTAACGGAAAATGGAAACTGCTTTTCGTGAAAACACTTCAAATAACAGCAAGTGGCTAAATGCATTATCCACTAATCAGATTAATCTGCTGTTACTGGCCATCAGCTGTTTATTCAAAAGCATGGTATGCTTCATTACACAAAAGTAAACATAAACACATGAAACAATGACAGCCTAACTACTTCTAAAGAATGAACTTAAACAACAATCTGCAGTCCTCTCTCATAGATGTGTAATGTGCATTCAGTTATATACCGCCTCTTAACATACTTTAGCATTTATGAAATGTAAAGCAGAGGCGCCGCTGTTTGAGTTTCTCAAGGAGGCAATTGGAGGCAAATGTCTACACAAGAAGCCTCATTGCCTGCTGCTGAATACTAAACACCATCAAGCACTTCTCAAAGCTAAAGCGTCATCTCTGGGAGCGGGGTTATTAAACTCATAGATTTTAAAAGGTTTTCTATTTTGCAGAAATTTTTTGCAAAAACTTTGATGAAAGTCTTTCTTACCTTATCACTCTCCTCTCCGTACGCATGGTCTGGGTGGCAGTGGTAGGACCCGCCAGAGGCTCCTGTACAAAGAAGGACAGAACATGTAAGGCTTGCTCCAAACCTTTCGAAATGAGTAGTTTTTCCTTATTATACTACTTTCAAGTCCATTTGAAGGTCACAATTGATGCCCCTGCATGGTCACACCAAATGGAGGGCACTCAGAGAGACTCTGCACTCCTACAACTTGTTTTCCTTCCCCACTCAGACCCTCTTGGATGCAAAAAGTCTAAAATTGCTCAGAAATCTCCATCATCTATGCTTGATATGTTTAACGAAACAAAATTGATTTGGACAACCATCATCATGCCAGGCAAAAAAGTTCATCTCCACGTATTTCATCCAAAAAAAATACAGAAGCAGCTCATTTCCCTAAACTCCAAAATACAACGCAAATAGGCATCAAGTTTTCTTATGTCATGAAAATGAGTTTTTTCTGCACTGCTGCAATGTGATGTATTCGTCAGGTGTACTGTGTATCATTTTACAATATAAACTACAACAAAAGAAATACCTTTTATGTGATTGACATTACAGCCAGCATTGTTTGGAGACCTCTGTATTATCTCCATTTAATCCCTTTGTTGTTATTGTTCTAACCCAACTTAAGACTTAATACAAAGCAGCAAAAAACAATGACAACATGTTTGTTTGTGAGAACGCTTGCTGACCGTGTGTACAGCAAAAAAGTGACTGAAACACATATGGCATACTCTTGTCTCACATCAGAGGAAGTAGATGTAGGCACACATGCAACACACACACACAAACACACACACACACAAAATAAACACGGTAATCCTGGATTAGAGAAGCTTTCTGATGATACCGCCGCATCCATCACAGCTAAGACTTTTACTCTTTTGTTTTTCAACAATCCTTTCATCTTTTTATTGTCTTTCCTATTTATTCTGCCTTTTATTTTCCCTTTGTCACGGGGACGTCTCTAGTTCGGAGACGTCCTCACCACAGATGGTGGCAGTGGTATACACACCAAGGGTAAGCACTCCCAAGGGCACTCCAGACAAGACTACCTTTTCAATAAAAATGAACAAATCTAAAGTGGAAAGAAATAGATGCACCAAATAAATAAATAAAATTTTTAAAAAAGGTGTTTAAAAAGAGAATTTTTCACCTATCGGCTGTTTGTTTGTGGGATTTTTCCTGCTTACAGCCGGCCTCTTTGAAGAGAAGCTATGACTGACAACAAAGGGGGAGAAGAGACAGAAAGAGGCAGAGTGAGGTTTTCACAACTGAATTCCTCAGTCCTTAAAAAAAAGCATTTCCTTTCATACTTCAATCCCTAGAGCAGGACAAATAAATGGATTGAAAAGGTTGAAGTAAGTAAAGCTTATATTAGTGTAGTGAAAACCCAGCTAAAAGGCTATTTCTACTGAGATGATTTGGGATGGAGTACCGGTGAAGCATTCAGGGAACTCGCCGACTGCAGCGGCTCGTCTCTGCAACACTCATTCACTGATCACAATAGGCAAAAATCCAGCTCCCTCCCTGAATATGGTCTCACTTGCACATTGTCAGAATCCTGTAAATTGACTCAGAAACGAGTCATTCAGTCAGAGTCGCTCTATAGAGCACAACACAGAAGCTACAGAACAGGTTTAAAATGTTTCAGTAACATCGTGTTCACTGTTGGACTGACAGGCTGCACACAATCTTGGTTCTGCTGCTGTTAGGGCATCGAGGAAAGCCGAATGGTGGGATTTGCAGTGCGAATTACAATGTGCGAGGAAATTGCAAATTCTCCAACAATATCCAGGAAGTTTTAGACATTATGGGTGGAATTCATGGAATCTGAACTACTGTGTGAAGGACTTTCTCACGTGAACGTGTCTTCAGTCATTTTCGCAAATGCAGTGCAGTCCTTAACTTTTCTGACACGTGAGGAAGCAGTGAGGTCGAACGTTAAACTGTCTTTACCCCACCAACTGTTAAGTAAAAAAAGTCAAAGACAAAGTCTGTGACAAAGAAACGGGTAATATAATCAGCTGCTTCTCAAGTAAGTCTCCCATTATAAATAAAGATAGACCTTACTGTTTTGGACTACAGTTGGTGATGTTAGTCTTATTCTGCTCTGGAGACTTCAATGAGATTGGTGCAGCAGCACATGAACCAGTTTGAGTGGCCCTCCCAGCTCACGGCAATTTTCCAGAGTAAAACAGCAACAGTCCAAGATAGCAGAGTTGGGAGTCTGTTGGTCTGACAACGAGCTTCTTTGGAGAATAATGATATCAGGGACCACAACAAAAGCAGTCTGGCCAATGAACCAGTCAGTATACAAATACAAGATGGGAAGGGCTACGGTTAGCTGGAATAAAACAGCTAACCTGGTTAAAAGTATAATGAACCAGTATTTGTGAAGTAAAATTTGCATACGTGCGGGAAAACGGCAATAGGCGGCAAAGTTTTCTAAACTTAATTTCCAAGTGATTTTGTGTTTAAAACTGAATTTTGCATGATTATCTGAACATGTGGAGGTCGAACACAGCAAGATATTTTGTAGCTAGAACAATAAGGTCAACAGACTGCATCATGACGGAGAATTGTGTTGATAATTAAATGTCTGTCAATATGCAAAACTATGACTAAAGAGTGAAGTACTGATCTTGGAGAACTACAATTCATCTCTTCTCTCTTTGAAAGTCACAAAACAAACTTTCGAATACAACTTTTAAAACATGAATCGAGTGGCGCAGTAACCCTTTCCTGCTGCGTGAAATTTAAAAAGGTCTTATCTAAATGAAGGGAAAATGATTGCAAGCAATGCCAGTTTAAGTAACTATGTGAAGAATGAATAGTTTGCAGGCCCCACCTTCCCTGTGGCTGCAGAAAATTGCCATCGACTTTAGTTGTTTGTTTCACAAAACCAGCACAACAATGTTGGCAGGAGAGGGTGAAGGAGGAGAAAGAACGAGAGAGAGAGAGAAGTGTGGGTGACAAGAAGAGGGCAAAAAGGAGGTGCAGAAGAAGAGGACAGGGCTGGAAACATGCATGAAAAGGTGAGACCACTGAGGAGGAAAGGGAGACGGGAACAGACACGGAGTGGAAGAAAAACGAGTGGAGGGGGAGAAAGAGAGAGAAGAGCCAGAGAGAGGGAGCAGGGTGGGGGTTGTGGCTTCCCCTCTTGACTGCTATTGATTTTCTGTAAGCCTCAGAGTGCATCAGCTATTTCTATCCATTTCCTCCACCTCTCCCTCCCTTTCTCATCCCTCCCTCCCCCCCTGCACTCAGCTCAGACACCCTCCTTACACATCCTCCTCCTCCTCACACTCTCCATCACTTCATCACCATCCCTCCCAGCCACCGATCTATTTCCCTATCTGCCGGCCTGTCTCTCTCCCATATATTCCTGATGCTTTATCGCACGGCACCCACATTTCCTTTTCTTGCCCTATCGCACCATCTCTATCCATGATCTCCATCAGCCTCTCTCTTGCCGTCTATCTTTATTCAAATACATCTTCCCGTTTTATGTCCAAACAGGGGGAAAAAACACACACACACACACACACACAGGAGAGAGAGTGGGTGAACAGAAATGCTAGATGGAAGGATGGATGATAGATAAGCAAAAGGTTTACTTAACAAATCACCAGCTCAACGGTAACAGCCAGCCACAGAAGCCTCGCTGCCTGCTGCTGAACTTATATCCATTTACGTAGCATTCACAGAAAGTAAGCAAAACTGAACATATGTACATCACACACATGCATACACACACACCTCTCACATCACCCCGCCTCCTGAACACATGTCAGAGCACACTTCACACCCTAGCGCAAAGCAGTCAAGTAACAAGCTGATATCCAAGCTTAAAATAGGCAGGCATGTAACGCTTGCCCAGCCATTACCTGCTTCACACGCGCTTCATGGCAAAAGAGTCTGTGCACATATAGAACCGGGACTGACTCTGCCGTTCTCCCCCTTCATTGTCCTCCTACATTTCCTTCCTCATTATCTTTCTCATTATCTTTTTTTGTGTGTGTTCTTGCTGCATTCCTTCAGGTTGCTGCTCCATCCTGCATTTCTTCTCAAGACTGAAAATTTACATCCCACAGTCTGCAAGCGTGTGCAGGTGGTTGCACATAACATACTTGAGTGCGAACTTGTTGTGAATATGGGCAACAGTGAGTAACTCGCACGTCTGTGTTCTTTTCTGAAACCTCATCTCTGCATCCCTACATCAGAATATTATGTAGTGTAAGTATAATAAATAATGTTTGCTTAAGCATCGTGTGCATGTTTTACCAAAAGTCCCAAGTAGCAAAAAAAAAAAACAAAGTTTACCTTAGAAGCATGTTACTTTCAAATTAAGAGTCACTGAGATCAAATATTAAAGTAATCCATTCAAAAATCAACATTGTTTATTCATATTTATTACATACAGATTTACACGTTAACGCAGAGATTTTGTTTTTAATAGAATTGTTTAATTAAAGGGGACGTTTCTCCCCACTCACCTTAAATAATGAGTTACTAATTTCATGGCAGCTACTTTCTAAAACCAGAAACTTTCTTTGGTTTTCTCAGCACATTGACAGGAACTGTTTACTGTCCCAGTACTGTCTACTTGAGCTCAACTACAGGCCAAGTTTAAAGATGAGCACAGTCCAACCAATGGCCTATGGCTCCTTCCTACATTACAAAATCTTTTTAAAACTGGATGTGTAAATGTATGAAGTAGATTTCTTTATGACGAGGCTGGTATTGTTTTGACCTTATGAATCAGTCAGCCTCGTAATGGCAAAATGTGGTTCTGCAGACAGCTACTTTAGCAGGAGTTACAGCAATGGGGAGTTTTTTTGTTTTGTGCCCTCCTCCTCAATGTGAAGGCAACGATAAAGGATGCTGTTGTCTTCAGTGTTATCCAAACAGAAACTTTACTATGCTATGCCATTTGGGTATCTTAACACCCACTGAAGTATACTTGGCAACTGGCTTTCATTTGATTGTACTGGAATACAGGTCAGACTCAAACCCGAGCCACTGCACTCTGGCACTGTACTCCATGTGGCACGTGGTCGCCTGCTCACCCACTGAGCTAAAGTGGTGCTCCACTACTACACTTCTTCTTCTTTTTTTTTTTAATCTGTCTGTCCGAACTATTACATGGATTAATTTTCTTGCTCTTGTTTTTACAGTTTACGCTGCTGACCAACTAGCCCCAATACTCCCAGTGTCGCCTTCTCATACCCGCTGGCTCCTTGTCCCATGTTCTTCTGAACAAAGCCCGCAGCACTTTGAGAATGAGTTCAGGTGCCATAATGTCGATATAACCGAATCTATACAACAAAGGAAAGTACTACCACCAGCAGGCCCAATGCAGTGGAGTTTGGAGTCCATTCACAGGCTACGAGACTCACTGTAAATGAACCTGGTCACACCGATCTACTATGCTGCTCTTCGATTTGTGACAAAATAATCTAAACTATTTACAGAGGAGTATTATTTCATAATTGATTTAAGAAAGCACATGTGTCAGAAATAGTGGTCTGAGAACTTACTAGCGTCGCGGCTGATATGAAGCTGGTAACTAGCTCGACAGTGACGTCGTTCTGTCTGTATGCACATGTTTCTAACAGTCCCATTCCTGCTCCCAGCCCACCCAGGCAGCAAGTAAATAAGGCGTGTGCACTGACGCACCAAGTCAGTCAAGTTCATAAAAATACAAAATGCACACAGCTAACCGCTCTTTCACACTCGTTTTCTTTTCTCTCTCTACCTTCTGTCTTCCTCTCCTCGTTTCCCTCAGTGAAAGACAGAAGCCATCTGAGCAACAGCATTAGGACAGGGAGAGTAATGGGCAGAAAAGGAGACTGGTAACTGTCTTAATTCTCTACTTTCCATCATAAATTTTGACACTGGTGCCATAAAGTGAGCTCTCAACTATTTAAACTACATTCTGAGGAGCCCATTTGAAATAGCTACTAATAAAATGCACTTGCTCTATGTCTTTGGGGCAACTAACGCAGCATTTATGAGCTAGGATCAAGAGTGTACCCTGGCTCGCAACCTATTAGAGCTGGGATGTGCTCCAATCCCCCTCACTTAAGTGAAACTAAGCCTCCTGGACATCTTTTATCTGAAATGAAAAGAAGAAAAGTGTAATACTATTTCATAAGCTGGAAGGTATAAATCTCACAGCTCCCCAAAAACCAGTTACTGAGTAAATAAATAAGTAAATGAAATTATCTGCGCATTCTGACCAATAAAACACCCTTAGTGAAATTAAAAGAAAACTATATATTCTACCCAAAATAAAACCTAATTTCCCAGGTTTTTCCCAGCACTGGGGGGTTTGAGAGGGGGCAGAAAAGGGTATCAAAACAAACACCGACAGAAGCTTATAGTTCACTGAAATATCTTAATGAGTCTTCCCTACCATCCCTACAGTGTGCTCCACCTCTCTGCTGCCCATCTGTATGCACAGTATGTTTAAACAGTTCTTGTTTGCCAAAATACAGCTCCACGAAGCGCTGAATTTTCAATGGATGTAGCCTTTTAGCCATATGTTGGCAAAATGATGAATGTTAAAAAAATAAAATAAAAAAAAAACACTTAGCATATGTGTGGACAGCAGAGAAGTGGATTATCCTGCACGAGAGGTTTGGGGGTGGGAAGGGTTTTCTTACAGTTACACTTTACAAAACATCCAAAACAAACTTACTACTTCAATCTACAACTACGCAGAGTAAAAATATTCA
This sequence comes from Pelvicachromis taeniatus, assembly GCA_015108175.1. Lineage (NCBI taxonomy): Eukaryota > Metazoa > Chordata > Actinopteri > Cichliformes > Cichlidae > Pelvicachromis > Pelvicachromis taeniatus. The sequence continues at coordinate 10,863 of VURO01014421.1, read as the reverse complement.
ATTCATGTAAATGAGCAGTCTTGGTTAAAGCCGTGAAAACAAAGACAAACCGAGGTGGGAAAGGAGAAGGACACATTGAGGGGTAGTGTTGAAATGATCAGCAAAGATAAGGATGTTAAACTGTTGAGGCACAGAATTGCAACAGACGCTATTTGAGGTGAAAAAATACATTTCCAAAGGAGAGATTAAGAATCTATAAATCATGAAGTTGGTTGGGTTTATACTTGTGCTAAGGGTTAATGGTGGCCCTATCACAGTACTTAAAAAGTACAACTTGACATAATATGGCATTTCCCAACAGCTTACATGAGCAAGAAAAGCATTTTGCAAAAGAGCATATTTCTCACTACAAAAAGGGGAAACACAGACTTGATCTCATGATATAACAAAAAGGTACATCCAGTGGACATATGTAATTAAATTGAGTGCAACAGAAGGCCAACATGCAAACACCAGGAGCAAAGTATGCCTCCCTCCCATCCTCCTCCTTAATTCACTCACCATTCATTCCTTTCTGACACATACCTTTACCCACATTCCCAAAGTTAGTGCTTGTCTTGATTTCAGTCAACTCTTCTGGCCTCGTCATGCCTTCAAACACTTTTTCAGTATCCACACCTCCTCTCAGGTTGCACACTCAACTGCTTTGTGCATGACATGCTTCCTGTCTATGCTTTGCTTATGGCCACACCCATGACATGCTACGCTTCTTCATCAGCCCTCTTCCTTATATTTGTTCACAACTTCCTTTTGTTATCACTCCCTGGCCTCAACCTAATCGCCTTCCCCTTTCCTTCCTCATCCCCTGCCTGCACCTGACCTTCCTAAAACTCATTCACAGTACTTGCTTTATGCAGTCCTACAACTACAAATTCCCACCGCTGACTTGTTTTTTAACCAACTATTGCAGTTTTTGCTCACTCATACTGACCTTTCTTCGAGAGTTAAGTGACCCTTTGACATTCTCTCTTACACTTAGTCTCAGAAGAACCTTTTTTCCAAACCAGATCAGAGCCCTTTCCCTTCGATTCTGAGATAATTTAAGGTCACTTTCCCCTATTCCAAGGATCTTCTCTTGCTGACCGAAGTGACTGCTTTGTTGTTTATTTGGAGTGACAGAGTAGCAGGGAACCCCTGCTACTTGGTCAATCCAAGTGAAAGAGTTTCTCTTCAAAATAGAGGGGGTTGCCTGGGCGACAAGACAAAGGAAAGTAAAAAAAAAAACAGAGTGCATGTTTCCACTTCTGTTACAGACAGAAGGATGGAGAGGACAGGAGTGGAGTGGAGGGGTAGAGGTAGAGTGGCAGGATTGTCCGCCTCTCTGCTGCTTTGGGCAATCCATTAAAACGATCCCTCCATTAGACAAATGTGAAGGAGGAAGCCAAAGAAAATGGACCGGAGGGGTACAGAAAGGGTTGACTGATTCAGACGGGAGGGAGAAGTGAATGTGAGTAACAGGACAGACTGTGACAGAGGTGGGTCGGAATCAGGGTAAGATATCAGCTGCTACAAAGGATGTTTTTATCAACTCGGACCAATTGGCAGCAGTCTTAAGCATTTTGAGAGCTTTTCTGTGCTTCTCTTTTGCAACCTCAAGTCTCGCTTTTGCAGAAATCAGCTCACTTAAGTCTGCAAAACACAATGATTTCCTAAAAGGTCATGTGAACTTTATGACAGATTAAAAAAAGAAAAGAAAAAAAGAGGAAAATACCCTTTGCATGGTGTACAATATGAAACAAGTATGAAAGAACAAGGCACAAAGAGGAAAATGGGAGCAAAATAATTACAACGGGGGACTAGGAGAGGAGAGGAGAGGAGATGAGTGGAGAAGAGGGGAAAGGAGAGGAGAGTAGGGAGGGGACTGAAGAGTACAGGATATCATTATCTTTCATGTCCAACGCAGGTGACTAGCAGTGGAAGAATGGATTAAGCATCTCTCCTCTCTCTCAGCAAGCAAATCCCATTCTGAGAATGGAAAGAGGGTCTAATGAGAGGTGTGTAGTGGTGGGAAAGGTCCAGCCAGCCAGCTGCTTTACTCTTGTAAGAGTACGTTTAACTATAAAAGCACACCCCCACCCCACCTCCCTGCTTCCTACAGTTAACAATGTAAACAGAGCTCAATTAAAATAAATAGAAATAAAACAATACCTTACATTATATTTAAACTACAGTACCTACTAAATGGAAAAAAAACTTTTATATGTGTGCACTTTTTCTACTGTTAGACTCATCATCTACCTACACAAATGCAGGAGAGAGTAAAGTACGAACACAAATGTGTACATCCACCTGTAGCCTTTCTGAGTACCTGTTCTTTTGTGTGCTCCAGGTGTCAGTAACCAACAGTAAGTTGGTAAATTTATAGAATTTTTATCCAGGTCCTCCTCCTCTAAATCAAAATCAATTTGGATGGAAATACAATAAAGTCATTCTATCCATTGATTTGAGCGATCCATTTCACAGCGAAGCTACTATGACCGAGTACAGGCAGCAAGTCTCAGTGGGTCGATAAACACTGAAGATGACTAGAAGCAGTTTGGTGAGACGCTGTGACTTGGCAAACTAGTCTATATTTTTTATTCTTATTCCGATTAATTTCTCTTGGTTCTTCGTTCCTTCCTAAGAAAAACATACAGTGACACAACTTTATTTCCTTGGAACTCAACACAAAGGTATACAAGCAACACACACACACACTGCTTGGACAACCTAATGACTGAGTGTTCAAAAGAGGCCTCTCTTTGTTTATGTGGGTTCAGCTGTGTTCTTGCTCTTAGTCTTCCAAACAGGTAAATCCAGTCTCTATAAAGAGCTGCTCAGTTTTTGTGTACACAGATATGCAAACGCCTACTGTTTAAAAGGTGCCAGTTTTTTGTTTGGTTTTTTTTAAATCATCATCATCACTATTATATATGCAACTCAAACCATAGACTTCAATAGTTTCATTTCACTGTGTATCTCGATGGCGTCCCCCAGGTGAGGACATATTTTGAAGAGGTGAGCAGAAGTACCTCTACAAACTAGGCCGTCTGTCGTATATGAGTTGCTTAGTGAGAGAAATGACTGTGGTCTTAGACATATCCCAAGAGGTAGAATCGGTATGAGTAAATTGTCTGCTGTAATGAGAGCAAACCTAAATCTTCTTTTCCCAGAAAGAAGAAGTTTTCTCCTTACATTTTAATGTCAATGACTCAAATTAATTTACAAAATTAAAAAATAAATAAAAGTTCCACTACATAATGTCGCTGTACAAAAAGTGGCTTTTATTTTAGAATGTCACAATGTTTCTTTTTAAAAAAAATAAATCAATAATAATAGCTAGTAAAATGTTTCCACAACACCCGTGGATACTACCAAATGCAGAAGCGTTTTCAAACCTGTGAAGCCAGTTAGGTGTGCTATTAGCTCGAGTGAAAGGAAAACTTTCCCATAGCCTCAGTGAATGTGAAACTCTAGCTGGGCTCCTTCCATGTTATGAAGTTCACAACACTGCACTCACTGTGTTGTGTGAGAGTGCCCTCACATGTATTTAACACCCAACACCAGTCCACACATACTCTAACCAAGTTTGCTTTGCAATGGAGCAAAAACGTCACAGCAGAGGCAACCCAGGTAGCTGTGAATAAAAAAAATAGAAAATAACATTTGAAATAGAATCTCGACCTCAGACGGAAACCAAATATCTTTTAAAACAGAGCCACGGCTACGCTTGTTTACCACTTTGGTCAGCTGATTCTCCGTCACAAGCACTAAAACAAATTTAAAGCATGGTTTTGTTTCAGGTTTTTTTTGTATGTGTATTTCTAACACTAGATGCTGACGAAATATTGATCTATTCAACACCATACATGAAATAAATGAGAACCAATACAGTAATATATGAGGATATTTTAACTCTTGTTCACAACTTCACACTACAGCCCACAAGTCCAACAAGTTGGGTTATCTAGCTACAATTTTAACTCCAAGAAGCTTTGAAAACGAACAGATCATACTTAGTTTAGTCAAAGACTTTGCCTGTACACATTATAAGGCTTGTTACCTAGCTACATCAATATTTGTGTAATTGACTAAAAGTAGACATACCATGGTGCCTAACGAAATGCAGTCTGGTTAACTAACTATGCACAGCATAAGCCTCTGGCTAGAGGCTACGCCAGTCCACACCACAGACTGCTGTTTTTCATTTGCCTACTGTATGTGCTAACTGAGTATCACATCCACGCTATAGCTAAGTGGCAAGAACATAAAACACCCCATCTAATTAAAATACATCAAATGTGTTCACACATGCACAGACACTACAGTCATGCCAACCCCAGGGCAGCCCCCTCCCTCTCTCTGTTAGCTTCTAAAGAAAGGTATTAAACACCTCCGCTTATGTCCCTTCAACTTGCACACAGTTTGAAATTAAAACTCTGAGTGGAGGTGTGACTCGCCTTTCCCTCTTGTTCTAAACCCACACAACCACATACACATCCAGTGACGATGACAAGTGGGGACGTTTACCTGCTGCTGAGATGCGGTGCGCTCCGGGAACAGAAGACAGCCTCTGAATGCCGGGAGAGGCGTTACTTCCTGGGGCTCGCTGCTGGTTCTCCGAGTGGCTGCTGTGAGTTCCAAGTGGTGCGCAAGCGGCACCGTTCTGCTGCTGTGGATGTAGTTGCTGCTGATGATGGTGGTGGAGATGGTGGTGGTTAGATACCATAACTGCGCTGCCGGTCATTCCATTGGCATTCCCAACACCGCACGACTGATAAAATCCAGACCGTGAGCGAGATCGAGTCCTTGGAGGTTCCATGGTCATTTGGTGGGGGTGAAGGGGGTGGAAGAGAAAAGAGGAGGACGCGACTGGGGACTGCGGCGGAGAGCCGTTGGTAGATCCGGGCTGTACAAAGCCCCTTGCGCCGCTCTGGCTGTAACTATAGCCCCCGAGTCCTCTGCCCCCCTCCGCGCCCCCGTACTCTATTCGCTCCGCAGACTCTGTCGCCCCCGCCTCGTCGAATAAATCAGCCCCTTTAGGGACAGGCTCCGGGGTGGAGGGCAGCCGGGGGCAAACTCGAGGCTCCTGAGTCGTTGGCTGTCCAGCGGCTGCGATTGGCATTTCCTTTCGGGGGATTTCCTTCGTTTCTTTTCCTTTTTTGTCCCCTGCGTTTTCCTCTCGTTCCCCTCACCGAAGCAGCTTTTACACACTGTTAAAATGACAAATACAATGAGTTGCGAAGAGTTAAACGAGTTACACGAGTGTTGCTCTGTTAACACTGTACATCACAACATTTACCAAGCTGGACTATCTACACAAACAAGTCAAAGTCATCCGTTTCTTTTGACATGTGCGTGTGTTGTAATTTTGAGTTAACTGGTAGTTTGGTACTAAAACTTTGCTAATTCATAAACTGGTTCATCAACTTACATCACACGACGAGCTATTGTGGATTTCTAAGTATTCACAAAATTACACTGTTTGGAAATTTTAAAAAATCAGTCTACATGAATGTGACAGGGATACGATTCTTCTCTTGGCTCACCAGCAGCTTTTACTTCACAACAGCAACGACTACGGCTCGCTAGCTGACGGGAGGCTAGCGCTTGGGGGGGGGGATGCTAACGTTAGTGCGCATAGCACGCTGTGGTAAAAGCGTTATTATGCTTCCTTTTAACTATACAACTACAGCGTTACCACACCGTCTCGCTTTCTCGGAATCCCAATTAGCCTCGAATCGACTTTAAAACAACTTTCTCTACTTTAACCCCCATTTAAACTTGTTTAGCCAGTCTGCGTAATGTCGTTCGCTAGCTTGGCAAGCCATACCAACCCCTCCTCCTCTACCGACCAACACAGAGAAAAATCCCATAGCTAGCCACCCACGCCTCGAAGCGCTTTAAAATGTTTGGTTAATAGTAAGAAAACAAAACGCTGTTATGTAGAAACTTATTCGGGTGATTTCGCTGCGTTGGGATGAGCCGGTAGCGCTTTCCCGGTTGTATGGAAGGGAACAGCAAGCGCAGAGAGAAAGATTAAAAGTGGACGGTCTAAAATTACAAAGAAAGAACCACGGCTAAAATTAACAGGATCTTAAGGAATGACCCCGCCTCTGTGTCTAACACTGAAACCGGGTCTATTTCTCCTGCTCTGAGTATTTTTTTCAACAACTTACCTTCAACGCGCTCTCCCCGACTGTACTCCCAACTCGGATCTGTCGATAATATTGCGAGCCCTGCCTGTGAGTGTGTATGAACGCGAGTGTGTGAGCCCAGTGTTCGCTCGGTGTCAGCGTGAAATGTGACAGACCGTCAACGCTAAAGTCGGATTTTACCAGACCGGATCAATCGACGACAGAAAACAGATCGCATTTGTAGTTGCTTTCACCCCACACAATGCTGGTTAATTCACCGATAGCAATAAAACACAGACACATGGCTACAAGTGTTAACGTTAGTTTGTTTTTATAAATACCATTTTAAAATACGCACTTTACCGGTGAAACGAACCGGTTTGTGCTCGGCAATCTATTAGCAGGGCTGTTAAATCAGAAGCCGTGGATAGCAGAGAGGCAGACTAAAAGGGGCTTTAAATTATTTATTTACAAATACCAAGCCTACCCATTGCAGCTGTTTCCTTTGGAGCAGAAAGTTCGCTTTAAAAATAAGTATTTGCTGTGTTTGCAGAAGTTACTTGGACTACACAATTACAGTAGCGAGAACAAAATAACTAGAAGGCTAGTAAATAGTAACAGACATAGAAAAATGGGGGAGAAGGGCAGATTATTCAGCCCTAATCTAAAATAAATTAGGCCACTAGGATAATTGAAGTGCCTGTGTTTATGAGATCTGGGCCAAAGTTTTCACTTTTAAAACGGAGTTTTGCAATTTTTCTCATAAGCTGGAGAAAAATGTGATTGAATAATTTTTAAAAAACAGCTGCAGAAGCTTGAGACCATTATACCTTTTTGGGGGGAACCGTTTAACGGTGCCGTGTCAAAGGTCAAGAATATGCCCTGTTTGAAATTTCTGATAAACAATTTGTATTGTTGTCCTGTGTATGTGTGTGTGTTTGGTGGGGGGGGGTATGGGAGCGAGAAGAATGGCGTGTGAGAGGAAAACTGTATGTGGTTTCTGTTCTGACTGTCCTCTCTTTCTCAGACACACACACACATCTAACCCCATCTGAGTCTATCTTGCCTTCTATACCCTATTCCCTTGGTCTTGTTCTCTCATTTCACACATACTGAAGCCCAACCCATCAACAACAGGCCTAATACACACATACGCCCAACAGACACACACATATTCTCTCCTCATTACACTCCCTTTTCCTACTTTGATGATATGCAAATATCCCTCCTACCCTCCTTCCTCTCACTCCTCCCTTCCTCCCTCTGTGTCTCCCACAAGCAGCAAGCTTCCACACACACACACACACACACACACACACACATCACACACAGGCTAATGCGCTGTGGCAGCGTCCACAGACAGGCGGGGAGGATCAATTTTTCACCCAGTGTGCTACCGATATTCATAAGATAAGGCCACAGTAGACAGAGAAGAGAAAGAGAGGGAGAGGGAGGGAGAAAGGTGGAGGAAAGAAGGGAAACAGCAGAGATGGGGATAAAGAAAATGGCGAGTGGGTGTAATGAAGAGGTGGGAGTATAGAAGAAAGAGAGGGTGTCCACGAATGAGGGTGAGTGTGAAGAAAAGTGAAAGGAGCGGAGAAGACGAGGACCAAGGAGGTACGGAGGGTGAGAACGGGTGAGAAAGTGGAGAGGGTGGGGATGTCTCATGGGTGTGTGGGAGGGTGGAGGCAGGATGAGTAAGTGGGTTAGGGGTGGTATGAAAGGGGGATGGGGTGTAGAGAGGGCTCTGGGGGATGGGATTGGGAATGGATAGGGTGGTAAGGGAAACCGAGGGATGGTGTGTGTGTCTGTGTGTGTGTGTATGGGGGGGTATTTTGCTGACGTGCTCGCTTATTGGCTTGTTCAAAACCTGGGGGAGGGGCAGCCACAAACCATACTCTCACCAGCTGTAGGGAAGAGCAGAGAAACAAAGAGAGGGAGCAAGAGAAGGATGGAGGGGGGCAGATACGTTTTAATGTTGATATTCTGGTCTAATTAGATTCCTGTCTGAGTGGCGGAATGAATGGTGCTGATCATATAGGAACAGAGCAGAGCAGAAGAGGAAGCAGGCTTTGTTTGAGTTGGCGAATTCTGTTTTTTGTACACACAAGGGGCTCTTGATCTATAATTGAGACGCAGAGAGGAGCAAATTGCCTACACTGCCTCTTTTGGATACATTCAAACTCTCTTGTACTCTTATTGAAAAAAGACCAAATGTCTTCTGTAGAGCAACAAAATTTTACGTGATGTGTCATTGCATTTATTATTTCAGTGTTACCTAAGCATTATGCAATCAGCTACTGAAGGTTAGCTGTGACAATGTCAATATTTAAATCGACGTGTGTAGGAAAAACTCCTTAACCTTAACATGAACTTCAGTACAAAAGTACGCATATACCCGTTTACAGTGTAACATAAAGATACTTGACTGTTTTTATGTCCTTAAAATTAAAAGAAGATTAAACAGAAAGCTTTAAACAGCACGGAGAAAGAAATACCATTCCAGCACACACAAGAAGGCAGATTGAGTGCCATGTGTTTGTGGAGCCCAGCTGAACCCCGCCTGCTAAACCAGTCCGCTGGCTGTGACAGACTGTCAGGCAGGGAGAGAGGGTGGTGTGTGTGTGTGTGTGTGTGCGTGCGTGTGCACGTGCGTGTGCTGAAGAGAACAAGACAAGAAAGAGGGGAGAAAATGAGACAAAAAGACAGACTGACCAGTATAGGCAAACATGAAGGAACGAGACGTAAGAGAGGAGGTATATTGACATACACATGGAAAGAGAGAGGGGTACATATTGTAGTACATATGAGGAGAATGGGAGAGAGAGAGTAGAGGAGGCCAGGCTTTCTGTGGCTTAGCCAGACTGGAGCGGTGGGACTTGGCTGGCTGTGGACCCTTGGCTTCACTATTAAAGCAAGAGGGAAAAAAAATCACAGTCAAAAAATGAAAAGGGCAACAAGCTATGCCAAGAATGCACAGGCAAGAAGCAACACATTAGCTTCTTTCCTTCTGCCTGTCTTTCTGTTTCCTAAAGCAGATCTAAACAATAGGTGGGACCAGCCTTGAGAACTAAGTACTGTGCAGTCAGAACCCTACTTAGTAACCGAGAGCCCATGGCAGTTTTGCCCTTTGGTTTATATAGGTACTCTATCTGTTTGATCTATCCTATCTATTTCAGTTTTCCTCTTTTGTGTACTAATAGGTAGCCAGTCATCTTAGGCCACCTGCTCTGACTTTATCCACAGTCTGTATTTGTTAGCCAGATGATATTTTGAAGTGAAATATTTAAAGTAAAGATGGACATGTTTGTCATGGTTCCAACATTAATCGCACCGTTTTAACCCCGCATGACATTTTAAAAAACAATTAAACATATTGTGTGTGAGGCAAGTCTAAGGAGTAAAATGCATGCACTTATTTTGCAGGGAAATTTTGGGATCAAAAAGAAATATCTAAAATATCTTCTGCATCATTGTAGAAGACATTTTCTGGCCCATTTTGTAACTTTGAAAACTGTCCAGTCTCCACTATAATTTAAACTGAATTCTGTAATTGTGAACAAAGCTTGGTTTCACAGTGCTGGCTCAGAGTTGGACACAGTGGGTTTTTTTGTTTTGTTTTTTTTACTACCGCTACTACAAAAGTTTCAAATGCTGGATGATTCATCAAACTGTCATGTTGTTGTAATAATACAAGACTAGGAGTCTAGGCATGCTAAAAGTTCTGTTAAGCTGACACTAGCCAGCAAACATGCCCACTCCAGGCCTGTGTGGGCCCCTGAAGGCAGACCTCAATGGCCCACAGTGGACGCCTGTACGTGCCTCATTGGCATGGAGGGGCCAGTGAGGAATTTTTGTGAGCAAGCCCACAATAGGTTACCCACAGAAAACCCTTATAGGGACTGAAAAAGGTACAAACTTCTGTGGCCCCACACCGGTCTTCTATGTTGAAGTCCACAGTGGGCTCGCCCATAGAAAACCAATACTGGTGTCCCAAAGGGCAAAACTGCCATGGGCCACATGTGAGCACACTCACTTTGGGCCTGTGTGGGATAAGTGTGGGTTTGCCCTGTCCACAAAGCCCTACAGTTCACCCACAGCTACCCACTGTTGGCCCACATGGGCATGTTTGCTGGGTAAATGTCATCTTTTATGTTAATGGAAAACATTTTAAACACAGAGTACAACAGAGTCTGCTGGGGGGGGGATTTCAGGTATTTAGTCATAAACCAAAGCAAGGTACACATTAGAAAATGTTCTCAAGTAATATTATTATTATTATGGGACCACAGGAAAAATCAGGCCTGTGTAATTCACCCTGAGATGGATATAAATATCTGCACCAAAATTTTGTAAATCCATCCAGTAGTAGTATCATTTTAGCTAGGCTACGATGGGACTAGAGAAAAAGTCAGCAAAGATATGTAAAGAAAAAAAAGCAATACAACAAACTGTAGTTGTACAATCACAAACATGTAATCATAAACCATCCAACATTTATTGGGCTGTTTTAAGTTTAATTAAATATGTTTAATTAAAGATGCTTAATTAAACCAAATGATGGATCAATCAACTGACTGACCAACTTGTCACTTACAAAGAAGAACACCATAAAAATCTGTTCACTCTAGTTTGCTAAACAGCTCTTGAAGTTTGCTATCACAACAGTTTTTGCTGTCCTGTGCATCATGTTTAGTTTTGGTGTGTGTGTGTGTGTGTGTGTGTGTGTGTGTGTGTGTGTGTGTGT
>VURO01014417.1:0-12113 GCA_015108175.1 Pelvicachromis taeniatus | reverse complement strand
ACGATGGTCGTTCACATTCGGGGGTTTTGGTGTCCATTACTGTTTTATCAAACCATCTGCCTTAATTGGCCCTGAATGTAAACACTACCAAGAGTGTCCTTCCTTCTTTGAATGAAGATCATCATAGTCAAGTCTTTTCCTGATGAGATGATGTGTCTTTGGGGTGAAATGATCAACGCTTTTATTCATATATTGCTTAATAAATGTATCAGATCACCTCCCAATGTAAGGTTTATTCCTAAACTCCTCTGGCCATAAAACCTTTCTCCAAAGGCCCCAAAAAGTTGATTCTGTTCATCTGGACATGACATCCAAGTGAGTTCTTCAGTCTGAGTGACAAAACATTTCTCCCACTGAAAACGCTACGTCCAGATGAACAGAATCTACTTTTTGCGATTTAGTTACCTGGATGATTGAACATACACCAAGAAGTTTTCTCTAAAGGGCATTTGGCTCATCCATGCATGTACTTCACTCTCAAATTTCAGATGAAAGTGAAGGTGAAGGTTTGTCTTCTTCCAGACTTCAGACACATCTGAATAATTTGTACTTATATACTCTAGTTTGAATTGATGATTTTGAAATCTGCAGCTGATTAAACTGTTTATAGAGACTTCTGTAACTCTACAATTCTCCTTCTTAGATCTTCACTGAGTTTCTTAGGTGCTCATATTGTTCTGAGCAGTGGTCCAGTGGTTCTCAAAGTGGGGGGATCCCAGTCCTTTCAAAATAAACTCCAAACCGATTGCCCGTCTTTTAACTATGGATGCATGTTGGCCGAAAATCTACGAAACATGTTAAACCCGTCTGAATGATGATCAATGATATAAAACCATTTAGCCCCAAACATCACGGACTCTTATATTTATTTATCCCGTTAAAAAGTCTAAGTTAAAATTAAAGATGTCATTTTCACATGACAAAAACGCTGAAAACACGGTGAAATTGAATTTACAATTTAATTCACAATATTTAACCATTGCCATTTAAACGCATTAAGAATTTTGTTCAGAAGAATAAATAAAACACACAGTCACATAAACTCTAGTGAAACTATGTGAAACTTTTATTGAAGTTCATACAGACTAGATACATTTTTGAATCAGTCATAACACACAATTCTAATACTAATACTACTAAATACTAAATACTACGTTCCAAAACATTTTCCATTGCCCCATGTACGTATAAAAAGTGGCTATTAGTTCACTTTTATATTTACGTTCACTGTGCAGAATGGTGTATTTGTTGACACTTAAAAGGCGGTTTGTTTTAATGCAAATCGTTTTCTGTGCTAACGTAAATTTTGGTTTGTGCTAAAGGTGAACATGTACAAGTGCTGTAGAAAAAAAAGGTTTAAAAAGGTTTTAAAAAAGTTCAAATACGCACAAATGTAAAAAGCAAATATTTTGCATGAAAACACAAATTCTGTGTAGTGATGTAGGAAATCATCTGAGGTAACCACTTCTATATTATGGAAACAAGATTTCGCAAAGTATGAGGTGGCATCTTACCAGAAAATATATTTTCATGCAAAACAACTACATATAATACACAAAGCAGTGTATTGCAGATATCTGGAACATCTGGACAGGCTCTTTTTATTTGTAAATATTTGATTTGATTTGCAAGTCTTAACAGCAAATGTCATTTTGCTTTTAAGACTCACTTCTTCAGTGAGTTACGGGCAAAACAAAAAAGCAGGGGGGGTGATCCATGAAACGCCACAGTACCTGTAAATGGAGACAGAAAACATCAATTAAGACATGCAAAACTGGACATGACAAGCTTTCATCTTATCTAGTGGTTTGAATTTATAAATCCATAAACCATTCCTTACTTTGAACTTTTGTACTTTTCTCTGATGGCCTGTAGTGGGCGACTCTCTGCTCCGGCGTACAGCTTGTACAGATGAATCAGGCAGGGAGAAATTTCAGCCATCGTGTATCCGCTAAAAGCCACTAAAGGATCGGGCTAAAGTAGGAAAAAAAAAAACAGTCAATTTTTTTTTCCAATTTCTTGAGAAATTTCTATTAAAAAAATTTAGTTTAATCAAATAAAATATCAAACCTACCCATGAAGATTGATTTATAATGCAGTTGGCTAGGCAGTAGGCTGCAGCAGCAACCATAGATGGGCTGTACTGTAGAAATGGATCCATTTCCAGCAGACTTAACTCCGCCACATACTAGAAAGCAGAAATAAAACAAATACAATAAATGAAAGAAGAAAAACATACCCATATCCATTAAAGGCAGTAGGCCTGACTGCTGCTTGAGTCATTCAATTTACTCACCTGGGCCAGGTTTTTGGTGTTGTCACAGACAGACTGGATGGCCATGAAAAGGTGAAGGAATGAGTTTATGGTGGGTGCCGCCAAGGTGAAGCCCAGCACACTTAGAAATTCTTGCTCCATCCGGACCAGCTGTTTCTTAGTGTAGGTGTTGTCTGTGACGTGCACAAACTGGTCGAGTTTAGGCGGTGACTTCTCCTCATATTTTCTAAAAAAATAAAATAAAAAAAGGAGCATCATGTTATATATGAGGTCGACTATTAGCACAGGTTAAAAAAAATAGGAAAATAAAACATTGATCATTAGAAACAAACAGTGACTTACGCAGCAATCAATAAGGCAGCCGTGCCAACCAGCTGCAGCTCGCTTCGTTTCACATTTCCGATGAGGGAGAGAAATCGGTCCAAGTAATTGATAGCAAGATGAAGAGTTTCAGCATCAAGGTGGAATTCCTGCACCACCTCAACCATCCAGTCCACCACAATGACGCGCATTTCATTCGTGATCTCTGGGTGTCTCTCTAAATACTTTGGCCTTGGCCTGAACTTAATCTGCAAATCAGAAGCCAAAACATTATATAGAGAACTGAAGAACACATCATAGTTATATTACAATAAGGTTGAAAAGAAATTATGGGGGTCACTGGGCAAAAAAAAGAAAAGAAATAACCAAACAAACCTCACTATTCCTCAAGTGCTGGTGAATATCTTCTGCATACTCCAGACAAAAACCCTGCTGGGATTCAGAATGCATAGAAGCATCCTGGCATGGACCTATACAAGTAAAAAGCAACAAGTGTTAAGAAAAGAGGAAAAACCAACATTTTTGCTTGCTAGATTCTTTTATATCGGTCAAACTCACTTGGACTCAGCTCCAGCATGATTACCACATCTTCATTGTGCAGGGCATTGGGTTCCTCATCTTGGTAACAATGGTATCCCACAACTTCTTCGCCAGAAGCCGCAAGAACAACTTCACAAGCCTCTTCGACGTACACGTCATAGCTGGAGCTAGAAGGGCAGCCCAGACAGCTGAGTTGAGAGCTCTCTGAGGTCGAGTTGTGTTGGGAAAACTGGCCACCCTGAAAATGATAATAACCCAACATGGTTGCCTTGGTTGCTTGAAAAGATGGAAAAAGATGGAAGCTGGACTTGTCGGACTTGCTTCTCCTCCAAGAGTCTTGATCAGTTTTGAAATAACAGAGGAGAGAGATTTCCAGATATTTATACCCCCAGTGGGAGTTGGTCCTGAGAGTCGTTGACCTACTATTGTGTCAACACATAAGTGAAGGTATGAAAAAGGGGCGTTGCTCATTACTGAGACTGGGGACAAAGGGTGAAACCTCTGTATACCATTGTCCCATTCATCATCCTTTGAGTCGTTAAGATTACCTTAGGCAGTGGAAACTCCTGCGGAAGCTTCTCAAGTCTGTATTGAGAGTCGTCAGTCACCACCCGTTTTCAACGACGGTCGTTCGCAGTGGACAAAGGCCTCCTTTACACCTTTCTCAAACCGTCTGTTTTGTCAGTCCAGACATTGTGAGCATTGTCATCCTTTCTCCTTTGATCAACGTAGCGGAGTCTTGGGCTGATGAGCTGGCACTGAGCAAAGCTTATATTCATAAGTGCTTAAGAAATTTATCAAATCAATTCCCACTGTAAGGTTTATTACACAACCTCCCTAAATCAGCAGTATTGGTATTCACCAAAAACACTTTTATATTTCAGTCAGAGTTATTACAGTTTTATATTTTCTAATTAATTTCTAGTTTCTACTTTTATTTTAACCTTTTGCTTTCAAGTCAGTTTAGTTTGAGTTAGTTTGCAGAGTGGGTTTGCTCGTTTTAGTTTAGTTTCAGTCTTAGTTTTAATTATGAGTAATTAATATTGTATGGAGGGTACATATCAGAGACGAGATTTAAGGACATTAGTACATTACAATAACAACCCATAACGTATTGAAAGCAGTTGACACACAGTCTTGTGGACATCCACAGTCTCAATAAACACAGCTATCAAAACCCTCATGAGGAAATTTCTGATTAAAAAAACTATTTATTATTATTTATTTTACTTAGTTTTCCAAGTTCACAAAATAATTTCAATTAAATTTTTTTCAAAGGTCTAGTTTTTACTTTTATTTGTTTTTTTATCTAGTTTTAATTTTCAGTTTAGATTTAATAATATTGGTTTCTGTAATATTAATCTACCAACATGCATAAGCTCTTGAATCAGAATGTTATTTTTAAGGGTAAAATACAATTATCGCTGTTATTTTGGTTAACAGGTAATTTTGAATTTTGCTGTTATACAAAAAAGCAGGTAAAATTAGTAAAGCGTGTTATTTGATTACAAAGCCAAACTACAGTTATTTACTTGCATCCCTGAGCAGAAAACTGAGTATTACATGTTAAATCTTATGCTTGAATAATTTCTGACTTCTCAGACGAGTCCAGGCTCAAATCTGGGTACAAATGCGTACCCAGATTTGAGTAAATTCATCAGTTGCTAGTTTTAAAGTTTGTTTTACCCATTTCTAAAATATTTGATTTTTCTAGTTTTTCTAGTATAATAAATTTGCTGTACCTGGCTCATGTGAAAACTTACATGATTAATAGTAGCTCAGTGACCCTCGGGACCAAATCCAATGACACAATCTCCATTAGAGAATAATTATCAAGTCAAGAAGCCTCTTAAATGAAAGGTGAAACATTTACTTTGTCCTAGATAACTGAGAACCAATACAGACAAGCTAACATGATTGTCAGGGGTGGGGAGTGTTTTTTTCTCTGTCACCTACCTGGCTGAGGGATCGGCTTTGCACTTCATTTTCTGGCAAGACACCGAGTACTGTCCGTTGTTTGGACCTCTGCAGCGTATCTATTCTGGCTGAGGTTGACATATTTTCTTTGTTGGTGTCACTGCCATAATTTGTGCTAAAGTTCATCTTTAAACAAAGAAATTGGAAAAGAAAAAGTACAAATATGCTTTTTAAACAGAAAGATTATAATGATTATAATATCTCTGCCAATTTCCTGTATACATTTGGCCCAGTGTTGCAAACACAGCAAGCAAGAAGACTTTACTTTCAGAGTAAAAAAGCTTTAACCTCCTAGGACCTGGGCATCCACATATGTGGACATCACATTTTGGGTTGTTTAAACCAAAATACAACATTTTGCTCTACAAGGGCCTGAAATCCTCTTACGAGGACATTATACTGCCACTGTTTGATCAAAATTTAAAAAGAATGTCCTCATATGTGACTGTCATTTTTCTCAGAAACAAAAATGGGGTAAAAAAAATAATAAAAAATCTGGTAATTCTTTGTTTTTACATTCATCAGGTCCCAATCAGCCCAAATATCAAAGAGAAATTAAAAATGTATGCAATGAACGAGTTCGGGTCTTAGGAGGTTAAAGCAGTATAGCAGCTAAACAGGACTGCAAGTGGCTGATTTTGAGTTAGAGAAATGTTGGAAAAGACACTACAGATTTCACAGAGCTAAAGATGATGAAACTGGTTGTTTTTTTACAACTTAATATCATATACGGGAGCTCAACCTCAGTTTTGGTCAGATGTTTATATGCATTCATATGGGCATGAATGTCATGGTCATTTTGGGCTTTTAATCATTACTTTCAACTGCTCTTTTTCCAGGATGGAATAATTGTAAAGCATCTTTAAAAGCTTTGAAAAATAAGAATCAGGTTTATTTGAGATTTTCTGTAATCCACACAGGGCCAAAAGTATACATGCAGGCCCAAACATATACATACACACCCCACTAACCTATGCTTAAATGTCTTTTTGTTTAAATGTTTCTTAGCAAGTTGTGGCTCAACCCCATGCTTTTGGTTGCCATCAACGAGCTCCAGGCATAATTCTGGATAGACACTTAAACTAGGGTTTCCTGGCACAGACCTGGTTTTCAAACGTATGTCACACATTTTCAGTAGTGTTGAGATCAGGGCTTTGGGAAGGCCATTCCAGAAGCTTAATGTAAACCCAACTGTGTCCAAGCTTCAACCATCTGTTGCTTTGATGTGACGTTGAAGAATTATATATCATTGTTCCTTACTACATCTACTTGGCATTGGCTAATTAGCTTAATCTTTGTCTATTATTGTGTCAACAATTAAGTGAAGGTGTGAAAAACTGGTACTGGTCATTCCTGAGACTGGGGACAAAAGGTGAAACCTCTGTAAACCATTGCCTCACATCACATGAGACAACTTAAGTGGCATTAAGTATTGTAAGTAGGTCGTTGACAGCTGAGTCATTAGCCATTGTCTGTTTTCAACGATGGTCGTTCACATTCGGGGGTTTTGGTCTCCATTACTGTTTTATCAAACCATCTGCCTTAATTGGCCCTGAATGTAAACACTACCAAGAGTGTCCTTCCTTCTTTGAATGAAGATCATCATAGTCAAGTCTTTTCCTGATGAGATGATGTGTCTTTGGGGTGAAATGATCAACGCTTTTATTCATATCTTGCTTAACAAATGTATCAGATCACCTCCCAATGTAAGGTTTATTCCTAAACTCCTCTGGCCATAAAACCTTTCTCCAAAGGCCCCAAAAAGTTGATTCTGTTCATCTGGACATGACATCCAAGTGAGTTCTTCAGTCTGAGTGACAAAACATTTCTCCCACTGAAAACGCTACGTCCAGATGAACAGAATCTACTTTTTGCGATTTAGTTACCTGGATGATTGAACATACACCAAGAAGTTTTCTCTAAAGGGCATTTGGCTCATCCATGCATGTACTTCACTCTCAAATTTCAGATGAAAGTGAAGGTGAAGGTTTGTCTTCTTCCAGACTTCAGACACATCTGAATAATTTGTACTTATATACTCTAGTTTGAATTGATGATTTTGAAATCTGCAGCTGATTAAACTGTTTATAGAGACTTCTGTAACTCTACAATTCTCCTTCTTAGATCTTCACTGAGTTTCTTAGGTGCTCATATTGTTCTGAGCAGTGGTCCAGTGGTTCTCAAAGTGGGGGGATCCCAGTCCTTTCAAAATAAACTCCAAACCGATTGCCCGTCTTTTAACTATGGATGCATGTTGGCCGAAAATCTACGAAACATGTTAAACCCGTCTGAATGATGATCAATGATATAAAACCATTTAGCCCCAAACATCACGGACTCTTATATTTATTTATCCCGTTAAAAAGTCTAAGTTAAAATTAAAGATGTCATTTTCACATGACAAAAACGCTGAAAACACGGTGAAATTGAATTTACAATTTAATTCACAATATTTAACCATTGCCATTTAAACGCATTAAGAATTTTGTTCAGAAGAATAAATAAAACACACAGTCACATAAACTCTAGTGAAACTATGTGAAACTTTTATTGAAGTTCATACAGACTAGATACATTTTTGAATCAGTCATAACACACAATTCTAATACTAATACTACTAAATACTAAATACTACGTTCCAAAACATTTTCCATTGCCCCATGTACGTATAAAAAGTGGCTATTAGTTCACTTTTATATTTACGTTCACTGTGCAGAATGGTGTATTTGTTGACACTTAAAAGGCGGTTTGTTTTAATGCAAATCGTTTTCTGTGCTAACGTAAATTTTGGTTTGTGCTAAAGGTGAACATGTACAAGTGCTGTAGAAAAAAAAGGTTTAAAAAGGTTTTAAAAAAGTTCAAATACGCACAAATGTAAAAAGCAAATATTTTGCATGAAAACACAAATTCTGTGTAGTGATGTAGGAAATCATCTGAGGTAACCACTTCTATATTATGGAAACAAGATTTCGCAAAGTATGAGGTGGCATCTTACCAGAAAATATATTTTCATGCAAAACAACTACATATAATACACAAAGCAGTGTATTGCAGATATCTGGAACATCTGGACAGGCTCTTTTTATTTGTAAATATTTGATTTGATTTGCAAGTCTTAACAGCAAATGTCATTTTGCTTTTAAGACTCACTTCTTCAGTGAGTTACGGGCAAAACAAAAAAGCAGGGGGGGTGATCCATGAAACGCCACAGTACCTGTAAATGGAGACAGAAAACATCAATTAAGACATGCAAAACTGGACATGACAAGCTTTCATCTTATCTAGTGGTTTGAATTTATAAATCCATAAACCATTCCTTACTTTGAACTTTTGTACTTTTCTCTGATGGCCTGTAGTGGGCGACTCTCTGCTCCGGCGTACAGCTTGTACAGATGAATCAGGCAGGGAGAAATTTCAGCCATCGTGTATCCGCTAAAAGCCACTAAAGGATCGGGCTAAAGTAGGAAAAAAAAAAACAGTCAATTTTTTTTTCCAATTTCTTGAGAAATTTCTATTAAAAAAATTTAGTTTAATCAAATAAAATATCAAACCTACCCATGAAGATTGATTTATAATGCAGTTGGCTAGGCAGTAGGCTGCAGCAGCAACCATAGATGGGCTGTACTGTAGAAATGGATCCATTTCCAGCAGACTTAACTCCGCCACATACTAGAAAGCAGAAATAAAACAAATACAATAAATGAAAGAAGAAAAACATACCCATATCCATTAAAGGCAGTAGGCCTGACTGCTGCTTGAGTCATTCAATTTACTCACCTGGGCCAGGTTTTTGGTGTTGTCACAGACAGACTGGATGGCCATGAAAAGGTGAAGGAATGAGTTTATGGTGGGTGCCGCCAAGGTGAAGCCCAGCACACTTAGAAATTCTTGCTCCATCCGGACCAGCTGTTTCTTAGTGTAGGTGTTGTCTGTGACGTGCACAAACTGGTCGAGTTTAGGCGGTGACTTCTCCTCATATTTTCTAAAAAAATAAAATAAAAAAAGGAGCATCATGTTATATATGAGGTCGACTATTAGCACAGGTTAAAAAAAATAGGAAAATAAAACATTGATCATTAGAAACAAACAGTGACTTACGCAGCAATCAATAAGGCAGCCGTGCCAACCAGCTGCAGCTCGCTTCGTTTCACATTTCCGATGAGGGAGAGAAATCGGTCCAAGTAATTGATAGCAAGATGAAGAGTTTCAGCATCAAGGTGGAATTCCTGCACCACCTCAACCATCCAGTCCACCACAATGACGCGCATTTCATTCGTGATCTCTGGGTGTCTCTCTAAATACTTTGGCCTTGGCCTGAACTTAATCTGCAAATCAGAAGCCAAAACATTATATAGAGAACTGAAGAACACATCATAGTTATATTACAATAAGGTTGAAAAGAAATTATGGGGGTCACTGGGCAAAAAAAAGAAAAGAAATAACCAAACAAACCTCACTATTCCTCAAGTGCTGGTGAATATCTTCTGCATACTCCAGACAAAAACCCTGCTGGGATTCAGAATGCATAGAAGCATCCTGGCATGGACCTATACAAGTAAAAAGCAACAAGTGTTAAGAAAAGAGGAAAAACCAACATTTTTGCTTGCTAGATTCTTTTATATCGGTCAAACTCACTTGGACTCAGCTCCAGCATGATTACCACATCTTCATTGTGCAGGGCATTGGGTTCCTCATCTTGGTAACAATGGTATCCCACAACTTCTTCGCCAGAAGCCGCAAGAACAACTTCACAAGCCTCTTCGACGTACACGTCATAGCTGGAGCTAGAAGGGCAGCCCAGACAGCTGAGTTGAGAGCTCTCTGAGGTCGAGTTGTGTTGGGAAAACTGGCCACCCTGAAAATGATAATAACCCAACATGGTTGCCTTGGTTGCTTGAAAAGATGGAAAAAGATGGAAGCTGGACTTGTCGGACTTGCTTCTCCTCCAAGAGTCTTGATCAGTTTTGAAATAACAGAGGAGAGAGATTTCCAGATATTTATACCCCCAGTGGGAGTTGGTCCTGAGAGTCGTTGACCTACTATTGTGTCAACACATAAGTGAAGGTATGAAAAAGGGGCGTTGCTCATTACTGAGACTGGGGACAAAGGGTGAAACCTCTGTATACCATTGTCCCATTCATCATCCTTTGAGTCGTTAAGATTACCTTAGGCAGTGGAAACTCCTGCGGAAGCTTCTCAAGTCTGTATTGAGAGTCGTCAGTCACCACCCGTTTTCAACGACGGTCGTTCGCAGTGGACAAAGGCCTCCTTTACACCTTTCTCAAACCGTCTGTTTTGTCAGTCCAGACATTGTGAGCATTGTCATCCTTTCTCCTTTGATCAACGTAGCGGAGTCTTGGGCTGATGAGCTGGCACTGAGCAAAGCTTATATTCATAAGTGCTTAAGAAATTTATCAAATCAATTCCCACTGTAAGGTTTATTACACAACCTCCCTAAATCAGCAGTATTGGTATTCACCAAAAACACTTTTATATTTCAGTCAGAGTTATTACAGTTTTATATTTTCTAATTAATTTCTAGTTTCTACTTTTATTTTAACCTTTTGCTTTCAAGTCAGTTTAGTTTGAGTTAGTTTGCAGAGTGGGTTTGCTCGTTTTAGTTTAGTTTCAGTCTTAGTTTTAATTATGAGTAATTAATATTGTATGGAGGGTACATATCAGAGACGAGATTTAAGGACATTAGTACATTACAATAACAACCCATAACGTATTGAAAGCAGTTGACACACAGTCTTGTGGACATCCACAGTCTCAATAAACACAGCTATCAAAACCCTCATGAGGAAATTTCTGATTAAAAAAACTATTTATTATTATTTATTTTACTTAGTTTTCCAAGTTCACAAAATAATTTCAATTAAATTTTTTTCAAAGGTCTAGTTTTTACTTTTATTTGTTTTTTTATCTAGTTTTAATTTTCAGTTTAGATTTAATAATATTGGTTTCTGTAATATTAATCTACCAACATGCATAAGCTCTTGAATCAGAATGTTATTTTTAAGGGTAAAATACAATTATCGCTGTTATTTTGGTTAACAGGTAATTTTGAATTTTGCTGTTATACAAAAAAGCAGGTAAAATTAGTAAAGCGTGTTATTTGATTACAAAGCCAAACTACAGTTATTTACTTGCATCCCTGAGCAGAAAACTGAGTATTACATGTTAAATCTTATGCTTGAATAATTTCTGACTTCTCAGACGAGTCCAGGCTCAAATCTGGGTACAAATGCGTACCCAGATTTGAGTAAATTCATCAGTTGCTAGTTTTAAAGTTTGTTTTACCCATTTCTAAAATATTTGATTTTTCTAGTTTTTCTAGTATAATAAATTTGCTGTACCTGGCTCATGTGAAAACTTACATGATTAATAGTAGCTCAGTGACCCTCGGGACCAAATCCAATGACACAATCTCCATTAGAGAATAATTATCAAGTCAAGAAGCCTCTTAAATGAAAGGTGAAACATTTACTTTGTCCTAGATAACTGAGAACCAATACAGACAAGCTAACATGATTGTCAGGGGTGGGGAGTGTTTTTTTCTCTGTCACCTACCTGGCTGAGGGATCGGCTTTGCACTTCATTTTCTGGCAAGACACCGAGTACTGTCCGTTGTTTGGACCTCTGCAGCGTATCTATTCTGGCTGAGGTTGACATATTTTCTTTGTTGGTGTCACTGCCATAATTTGTGCTAAAGTTCATCTTTAAACAAAGAAATTGGAAAAGAAAAAGTACAAATATGCTTTTTAAACAGAAAGATTATAATGATTATAATATCTCTGCCAATTTCCTGTATACATTTGGCCCAGTGTTGCAAACACAGCAAGCAAGAAGACTTTACTTTCAGAGTAAAAAAGCTTTAACCTCCTAGGACCTGGGCATCCACATATGTGGACATCACATTTTGGGTTGTTTAAACCAAAATACAACATTTTGCTCTACAAGGGCCTGAAATCCTCTTACGAGGACATTATACTGCCAC
>VURO01014416.1:10072-24379 GCA_015108175.1 Pelvicachromis taeniatus | reverse complement strand
GGGGGGGGGGGAAAAAAAAAAAACCCCGGGGGGGGGGGGGGGGGGGGGGGGGAAAAAAAAAAGGTGGGGGGGGGGGGGGGGGGGGGGGGACGGCTTTACTCATTTCGGGTGCCTCTCTCTTCAACATGCAATTCTCAACAACAACAAAAAAGAATATTATTTACTGACGTTGAATAATAATGACTTTTTTCGTCCATATATTTCATTTTAAATAAGCGTTTTTGCTTTTCTTCAATTCATCTGATGTGTTATTTCAGGTTAGACAAATATTACAGCATGGTGGAAACACAAATTATGCTGTTGTAATGTAAAAACATAATTACGTGCAAACGCTATCATTCTGCGTTATTGCGACAACTGGAAAAAAAACACAGTGCTCTACAAAATTGAGGCGCACGTTAACACCGACAGCCTGCGACACACATCCTGCTGTAAAATAACATGAGCTCGTGTAGGTCATGCTCACCACTACACCGTGCACAAATATTGTGCCTGTGTATTTCTGTACGTTTTGCTAAAAAAGTATGCGTGTGTGTATTTGCGTGCACACGTCTAAACACAGACCAACACACACGTGCAGCTCTGCACTATTAGCAGATTAGCCTACCCATCTCTGAGAGTTCAGCCCCTTGTTTGATAATTCTGTGTATCTGCAGTGTTCTGCCAGTGGATTAAAGTGTGTGCATGCGTGTGTGAGTGTGTGCGCATATGTGTGTGTGTGTGTGTATGTGTATATATGTGTCGCCAGCACAAGCTAACACTAATCCTAGCCGAGCCCCAGCGCTCCCTTTCATCCAGCCATCATTTGTCTCCGGCTGGGCTGATGTCACTTTGTAATGAATTTTGAGCAGTCTGAGAGAGGCCAGATAACCAGGCATGCGCATGCACACATGGCACGAACACACACACAAACACACACACACACACACATATATATATATAAATATACACACATATAGTGCCCTCCTCCATCTGAGGACTAGCACACACCAATGCAAAATCAAACAGAAACACTTGCAAACAGGCATCAAATCACACACACACACACACTCACCGAGTATCGCGTTCACACAGACACACACAGAGAAAAACCGTTACAAATTTCATGTCTTTTAAATGGGGGAAAGGGGGGGTCTTGCTCTCAACACAAACCCCTCACTCTGCCGGAGAATGAAACCGGTGTGTGTCTGCGTGCATGGGTGAGTGTGTATAAAAGAGCTGAGCTCATCAATCCTGTACTGCCTTAATAACCATATTTTATAACACACACACACACACATGCAGGCACACTCACACACATATTCACAGAAATCAGGCAAAGGGTGCACTGAGGTCAGCTTGCATTTGCATACAATCACTTTGGCCATTGTACGATGAGCAAAAGAGGTCTACACCCCCCCCCCCCCCCTCTCACACACACACACACACCCCTTTGGAAACATGATATGATTAACCCTTTCACATACCACGTGGTGTGAGTACACACACACACATGCAAAAAAGCACATACAGACACACAGACTAAGCGCTGGCGCCATTGCTTTAAGCGGCAACACATTAAGTGGACATTATATACAGCATGAAATTTTCATGGCAGATGCTGGCATGTGATTGAGGAGGAAAATTGCAGTTGTGTTTGTGTGTGTGTGTGTGTGTGTGTGTGTGTGTGTGTGTGTGTGTGTGTGTGTGTGTGTGTGTGTGTGTGTGTGTGTGTGTGTGTGTGTGTGTGCTTGTATTCATGAACAGTGTTATATTTTTGCATTTGCACACGTGGCTGCTGTACGCGCTGTGTACACACAGTCTGTGTGTTTGTGTGTGTGTGTGCGTGCGTGTGTGTATGAAAGAGTGGGACTGCACTCTGCTCCTGATGTTTTATTAATACATCGGTGACAACGGAGATGAAATATCTCCTGTCAGCCGAGAGAGGCCGGGCTGCAGAAATTGCAATTTTCACTGCTGGTGCTGCAGCGTCCATCTTTGTATTTTAATTCACCTCACCTTCATACGGAAGGGGCGGGGGGGAGAGGACGCACGCTGTGTAACTGTGTGGCCATGTGTGCGCGTGTGTAAATGCTGCACGTGTGCGGTGGGTACCAAAGTCCTTCATCACTGGTTTATCTTTTCTCTACGCTTGACTTTTGTTCAAAGCCGAGGAAAAGCAAACGGTACAAATCGAACAGCATGTTTCACATGTGCCCCCCCCCCTCCTCTCCCCTCCCCAAATGCTTAAGGGTCAAAACAGAGATACTGAGGGGGAATAAAAAACAAGCTTCGGTAGCTCTTATATACTGCAAAGTCAAGATAGTGTCTCAAAATAATAAAAATGTAAAAAAAAAAAAAAATGTTTAAGAAGCAGAAGGAAAAACATTTGTCACATATCACTTAAAAAATGATATACCATCCTTTTGATAAACATTTTTTTTATTCAATTAATTTAAAAAGATGGTCATAAAAGTTAAATAGCAATATTTTTATGTGATATTACACCTATAATGCAATATTTGACCATATTATTTATCCCATAAATAATTTGCCATCTGAGATGTTAAATAAAAATGTGTCAATTACAACTAGTTTGTTACCATTACATGACAACTTTTGTATTTTTCATACTTCACAATGACTTATTGCACATTTTTGCATTCACCCATTAAGCTGGTCAAACTGCAAATGAACCAAGTCTTTCTTCTAACAGATGACAGCGAGCAGAGGAGGAAATAAGTCAAGTGAAAGTGCTCTGAACTGCAGTGTGTGATCTTAACAATATCAAACCACGGTCTTAACAAACCTCTAGGGGGCAGTCTACCTGTAGCCAGACAAAACACAGGAGAAACGTGAGACAATGAACAGAAAGACTGAAGGAGAGGAAGGAAGAGGGTGAAGAGTGGGTGAAGAAAGAGAAAAAGGAGAACAGGAGGGGGTGATCATCTGGGCCTCATCAGTGCTTTTTTCTCCTTTCCCCTTCTAGTCGGTTATATCTGTGGTGTGTGCGCGCGTGCGTGTGTGTGTTCGTGCGTGTGTGTGCATATGGGGAATGTGTTTCCACACTGAGGACATTCCCAGACGAGCTCTCTCAATACATCAGCGCAGCGTCTGCCCTCTGACTGACCCTGACAGTCACACAGCACACGGGTGTGTACGTGAGCGCGTGAATGACCGCGCACGTTACATCGTGTTAGCGTGGATGTGTACCATTGATCAAGCGAGTGAGACAGTGACTGCATATGTTTGCATGTGAAATGTCATGTGCAAGTATGTGTGTGTGTGTGTGTGTAATGCGTGTGTGTGTTAAAAAGAGACAGAGCATTCTGCAGCGGGGGGGACTCTTAACCATCAACTTAATCGCTACCAGAGGACACACAGAGCAAAAACTTTCGCAGTCACCTTCCACTGCCTGTGTGCATACTCACGCGCGTGCGTGCGCACACACACACACACACACACACACACACACACACTGAGCCAGACTGTGGAGGGTGTGTGATTCTGGCAGCCTGGTGGGATTCTCTTTGATGTGGGTCAGTCGGAACATTAAAGCCGGCCGGTGAGCTCGAGCTAACCACAAACCCTGGGTTCGATTACGCTGCAACCAACACAAGCCTATAGTTAACTGTTAAAAAGGAAGAATGATTTAGTGTCTTATGATCACAGGTTCAACCAATCAATTTGATTTGACATTTGATCAGTTAGTAGCCACTGTAACCAGCCAGGATTCCTACCCATAAATGCCTGTTTTGTTTATCGAATAAATCCTAGCTGAAATTTGGCATCAGTAGCAGACAAAAAAACCCAAAACATGCTCATATTTTTTTTCAAAGCAGAGCGAAAAAAACCCAAACAAATAGAAAAGCAAGTTTTAAACAGACAGACGCAGGAGGACAGAGTGGAGGAGAAAGAGATGTCTATTAAAAAAAGAAAAAATAGAGGACTAGACATATGGGAGATGGAGGCAATGAAGAATATATTGAAAGTGTGAGTGCAGTGTGTTTGTGTGCGTGTGTGTGTGTATGTGTGTGCCCTCTAGCTGTATAATGACCTGCTCTGAGACCACTCACTCCCCCTCCTGTCTCCCCCTAAGGGCCCATAACCGCC
Source organism: Pelvicachromis taeniatus (assembly GCA_015108175.1). NCBI lineage: Eukaryota > Metazoa > Chordata > Actinopteri > Cichliformes > Cichlidae > Pelvicachromis > Pelvicachromis taeniatus. The sequence goes on along the minus strand of VURO01014416.1, from coordinate 20,287 downwards.
ATGCCGGGTCATTATGTGCCCGGTGGAGGACTCAGTAGTACAGCACACAACAGTCGAGCAATGCCACGCCAGGAAACTGGACACGGAGACTCCAAAATGGCTGAATTCATTAGCTGGGTTGAGCTGCCTCTAATTTGCTTCCTTAGGGCTAGGACGGTGCTCATTAAAGGGGTAAAGGAGTTAAAAAAAAAAAAAATGTTTTGCATTTTGTTTATCTTAAATCATGGACACTATAAAACTGGAGCATCAACTGAAACCGTAATTGCTTGCCAAAGAAAATATACGATATATAAGAACTGCTAAAACAACGAGAGGAAGAATGTGTTGTTGCGGAGCTCGAACTGTGTCTAGCAGAACCTTTTCAGAGTGTTCAGCCTGTCTAATAACGCAGGCTTGATGCTGGCTCCGCTTTTTCTGCGCTAATAATGAAGCCTTAATGTTTTTGTGCAACACATTTGACTCCCGTGTCTCCTCAGCTTAGCCATGATGTTGATGCTGATTTCTTCTTACAACTCTGGTCATGTCCCCTGTGAGACCATGTGTGTGCGTGTGTGTGTGTGTGTGTGTGTGTGTGTGCGTATGTGAGCAACAGGGGGCCCTGTGATGTCACATTCCTGCGCCGCGCGCGTGGCTCTAGTTTGGCCTCTAGGTTTTAAGGGGAAAGCTTTGAAACATTACACCATCCCACACAGTCACAGCCATGCACACACACACACACACACACACACACACACACACACACACACACACACACACACACACACACACACACACACACACACACACACACACAAGCATAAAGTTAATGTAAATCAGCTGAATCTCATTCCATCTTTCTGGATTTTGTTGTCAGTTTAATGGCTTATTATTCCGAAAACTTGTTTGCTTGTTTGAATGTTAATTTGATCTGCAGTGGATTCTTTGAAGCTCTTAAAGAACATCTAAGAGTTTAATCTCAGCTCACTTTCGAGTCGCTGCAGTTTGTCTCTGTTGGTTTCAGATTAGTGAGACTTTCTGAATGCTTCACAGTCACCACAGAATGTAAAAAGTCTGTTTTTACTCGGTAAATGTAAAGTGCAGTTAGTTGGTAATGAGGCGACTTGTGGATGTGGGGCCACTTTTCGAGGTGTGTTTCACTGGCTGCTTTAATCTGCCAGGTTTTTGGTCATATTTTAGTGGATAAAGTCAGTGATTCCTACGTTTTCTGCAGGAGAGCCTGCAGAGTAATCACAGCTGTTCTTCACATCTGTAAAGTTCAACAATCCAAAGTGTCCGAGTACTTCTTGTTTCAGGATTAAGTTCATGTTTTCTCATCCCAGTTTATTTATTTTAGCAGGAAATTAGTGTTGCGTGTAAATGTTTGATTTTCTGGATTGGATACCGAGCCTTACGATGGTCCTCTTGCACACCTGCGTATGTGTCTGTAATTAATTTCTGTGATCAGGCAGAGGAACAGAAACGTGTTTTAAAATGATAAAAAGTCGCATCCTGCAACGTGACACTGAAGACGTTAATGAACGTTTGATGACACTCGGAGCAGAAAACATCCTGCAGACTTCCTGAGGTTAAAGGATGTTTTACATCTGCTCTCCTCAAAATAGACAAAGCATGCCACTAACTTTCACTACATGATAACCCTTTATATCAGTGCATTGTTGTATGTTTTTACACACATCCTGCCCTTCAGTAGACCCCAGTGTGGTCATCTAACTTCTTATAATTTTGTCATTTTTCATAAGATTTTTTTTAAAATTTTGGTTGAGTTTCCAGACCGGGTTTACCCCTTACACTTGATATTTACACATGTTTCGTTTCTGCAAGAGTTTTACTCTTTTTCTTCTTCTTATTATTAAAAGGGGGTATTTTTCATGGAAAGGGGTTTCAGAAGTGGTATTACAACACAGTCACAGCAATTCTGCGCAGGCAGCTGACTCACAGTCATGTCGACATTCAGAGTAAACATGTGTACCACAGCTGTCTCATGCTGGTTCTGTTGACAAATGAACATGGACGAAAACTAAATACATTTCCTTTTTTAAATTTTTTATTAGAGATTAGTTAGTTTGCAAGCATGCTATATGAATTTGCATTACAATGCACCAACCACACATGCGCCCGGCCTTCAAGCGTACCTTAGTTGTCGGTGTTCATAACCAAGTATAATCCAGACTTGAAGGGTGACTCTGTGAAGCCAAGTCATCGCTTGTTTATGTGACGCGTGCCAGCTGTGACATCACCACAGCCTTGTCAACATTTGTACTGGTCGTTGAGATGGACCAACTTCGCTTCAGCGCTGGTACACGTGTAGAAGATGTCAAAACAGGAAGCAAAGCTATCTCACTGTTTTTTTCCATAAAGTCTTTTGAAGCTTTTGCAGCATCTCTGTATAATCTGACAAACTCTGAGCTTCCTTTATATAAATAATGGTAAAACAAAGATGATCATACAGCAGTTATGAAGGCGACAATGGTCAGCATTATATACCAGGTGTTACATTGCATTCTCAATGGCTAATGGTTTATGATTAACAAGTTAATAGTCAGTGAACACATCTTCTTTTAACATCTTTTTTGGTTCCAATAATGAACGTTATTTACAAAATAAACTTCCTGTTTCATTCAGGATGACCTGAAACTAGTGATCGAGCTCACGGAACAAAGTTAAAGGTAAAGCTGCAGAGACAACAAAGAAAAGTCTCTAGAAACTTAACTTTATTTCAAACAGGAGCTTCACTTCTGTGACCTGGCAGACGTCCTGGGAGCTTATTTTACACGATGTGAGCTGAAGATCGCTTTCCTCAGTTCATCTAAAATAAATCTAACCAAACAGAGTGACTGTGTGCTGACAGCAAGTTTGGTAAAGACAAACAGGCTAAGAACAAGACTGCGTTTATTCAAGTATAACCACCATTAGTTTCTTTTTTTTTTTCAGAGCCACAAGGTTTTGAATTTCTTAAACAGTCACTAAAAGCTTGAATCGTACATCATTTTAAGTCAACATTGATGCATTGCCTTGTCAACATGCTTGTTTTGCCGGGTGTTTAAGAGCTGGGCAGAACAATGTAAAAACAAAGTAAGATATTGAGCTCTTTGAGATCTTTTTCTGCTTCTTTTTTCCACATTCTGCCTGCTCAGATCCACACTTCATCAGCGAGGAGTGCATATGACTGAGAAACTCAGGACACCCACATTCTCAGTAACCACTGCTCACTCACACGGCAGCCACGCCCAAAAATATAACCTGCTTTACTGTCTATATTATTCTAAATGAGGCCGTCGTTGGCTAAATAAGCATTGTGCTGTATTAAAAATGACAGAAAACTATTGTTTGAATTCATTGACTCATTAGGGAAATGTTTACTACAGGCACAGGGTGGAGGGAGCTGTGGGTTGTTTTCTAATAGACATCGATATACAGCTCGAGGCCTCTTTTACAATGAGAGAAGTTGCCCCCTGCTGGCCATTAAAAAGAATGCACGTTTGAGGCACTTTTTATCTTTAGTCCACAGTCAGAGGTCATGCAGTAAATTGCAAAGACACAAAGATATAACATCACCACTCTGGCATCTTTAGAGTCTCACGCAAAGTGTGAAAAACAATGACCAGCAAACAGAAACGATGACAGATGCAGCAGAACTGTTACTCCTGCAAGAGCCTACATTACCCATGATGCACCAGCAATAGTTAGCTGGTAGACTGGGGCGTGTGCTGGTAGTAGCTAATATAGCCTGAAGCAGAGTTTGCAAGCTCACTGCTTTCTAACCTCACACCGAGTCTTCAGATCACAGAGCAAATTTACACTTCTCCGTCTGACTGTAAAACCAGCATCAGTACTGACCAACGCTAGCTCAAGACAGGAATAACAATGAAGGTAAGCTTGCGGAAAAATATCTGTATGTTTTACGCCGACGAGCCACCACCTGCCCAAACTCTGATACAGAGATACAGACTGTTTTTCCTAATAGGAACAACACAATGAGAGAGAGAGCTAAAACAGGACTCTACAATGGAAAACACTTTATCAGATCTCATAAATCATGTGGCGACCCCCCTCTTCCCCAGGCTCTACCCTCTCCGCGTGGAGAGGCGGACCACCCAGACTCCATCACTCACACTAACCACTGTTTTCAGTTTTATGAGTCTCTTTTTAAATGCAGTTTTGTATTAAACACAGAGTCACATTCCTGAGTGAAAGCCTCAGGTGAGACACAGAAACAGAGGACCATACTACCAACCACACAACAGCCAATCGGAACGCTTTTCCTTTTGAATAATCCAGTAGCTCATGAATCTTAATAATGTCCCGGGTTTGTTCTTTCTTTCCTTTTAAAATTCACTATGTGGACAAAACCAAATAAAAGTTAATTTACCTCTTTAGCTCTTTAACTGATCCGAGCATGTACAATCAGACTGTAAGTGGTTTTAACAGGAAAGTCTCGGCTGACCTTTAAAATGCTCAACATTAAGTCCTCCAACTCTCCTGAACATTTAGCGTTGTCTCTGGATAAAAGCACTAAGATTCTTCTTCTTATTATTATTATTATTATTAGATAAACACTACAACCATACAGGAAACCCAGATGGCAACTAACCACAGAAGTCTTGGCAACTTTCCTCTGCTTTTAGATTTGAAATATAACATATAAATGAAGGTTGTGCCAATGTTACCTGGATGATGTTGGGCTTTCCAGCAAGGCAAAGATGTTCAAGAATCATTTTGTATTACAAAGTAAGAATGCCAAGAAAAAGAGTGCACCCAGAAACTCCTGATCTTATGCTTGAATGATCAGCTCTGTTCATACTGAGCTAGCTGTTAGATACCTGAGCAGACGGGGCCACCATGATGTCACCCACTCTGCAATTTGAAGCCTCTGTGATACCACTTTGGTTACCACTTCTTCTTTCTTGGAGCCAGAAGTGACCTCCAGAGGGTGTTGTCCCACTTTATTGGCTAATTCTCGTTAGCTTTATTAAAGTTCTAATTTAATAGGGACGATGCAGTTTAACATAGTGCCAGTGCAGTGGGTGAGACTGATGTGCTGCTAAGTGAGTGTTTATAGTGCCATCCAGTCAATCATCCATCTTCCTCTGCTTATCAGGGCTCTGGTAGGATTGGAGCCAGTCCCAGCTGTCCTAGTGTGAAAAGCTGGATCCACACTGGTTGCCATTGCAAATTGTTTCCATAAACTATACAGGTACAAATTCTAGATAATTAGTGGAAAGTAACAGACTTCTCTACAATTTCACTTACCAAAGCCAAGCACAAACGTTTGGGATGGTCTGTACCTACTGCACAATAAGCCATAATATTTGTCCGATAATCTTTAAAATGGATAAACACATCGCCAAAGTCCACTTCATTACCTCAAGGTAGTGACAGGGGTGTGGCTCCCTGTAAGTCAGAGTGGCCACACCCCTAAGTAATTTATCATTCATCGTACTCCGAGTTGTGGTAAACAGGGAAAGCATCCATAGACGCAAAAAAAAGCAAAGAAACTTTTTTGGACCAGGCTGTAAAAATAATTTTCAATGCTGCAAACTCATTTCTACAGCGAGCCTCAAGTGGCCATTAGCGAAACTGTAGTTTTTGTCACTTTGTGGTGGAACTTAATTACGTATATCTGTTAGTAGTAGCCTGTCTCTTATTGACGCCCGTTTCTAATAAACGCCGGGTTTGAAAACATGTCACGACAAATAGAAGACGGTCTCCAATAGTGGCTGGTCTCCTTTAAGCGCCGGTCTGTAGTAAATGTCGCACTCCAATAACCCACTGCCTTTTCCGTACGCTACTACACTTTTCGTACCATCTGGGCTACCGCACTCCTGCAGTAAATCATACGGCAAATACCTTTTCGTGTCAAAAATGCTTTGTCATCGGATGCTATCGAGGAAGGAAGAAAGTCAAAACATCCATCCCGTCTGAGAAGGGAATAAGAGCCGGTCTCCAACAACCACCGGTCTCTTTTAAACGTTCGGCTTATATCTGTACACTATTTAAGGTAGGCTAATTATTCTTATTACTGTATGTGAATAAGCTTAAACAGGATTTACAGGACACATTGAGCCATTATTTTCCAGGTCAATACCATAGCATGCTTTGGGTATCTCCCAGTATCCAATACGTGAAATTAATAAAATGGAACAGGACAAATAACCAGTTATTGTACTGGACCCCTAGTAATTCAGTCCTCTCACGCTACTATATATAATTACTTGCTTTCGTGATAAAAGTAGGAAACAAAGTCCCCGAGGTCTCTCTGTACCTCGTTCCTCAGACTTGCACATAAGCAGCTCCACTGTTCTCTCTGTGGCACCGCACAAATAGCAAATAGAGTTTTAGTGTGAGAATAGCACAGCATGAATTAAGGGCAACATTAAATTAAAGCTGTCATCCCAAGAAACCTTCCTGGCAGAAGCCCTGCATGTATTTATATATTTAGTTTGATGTATGATTAGAGCTGTAGTTAATGGACCTGCTGTTAGCATCTATTCTCAGCTTTTACTTTGTCTTCCACTCAGCTCCACATTCAGTCAGAACACAGCCGGACAACATCCAGATCCACTGGACCTGCTTTTACAGTCTTTAATGCGATTGTGGCTTCGCAGCTTCTTTATAACCGAACAGAGAACAGAGAGGTGTGTTTTTGTTGGTATGCAACAGATGTGAGCAGAGATGGAAAATAGAAGAAACTTGACAAACCACAAAATGGAAAACTAAACAAGAACACACACACACACACACACACACACACACACACACACACACACACACACTTGGAGTATGTGTTTTAGGTGAGAAACACAGTCACCGTTTTGCAGTATAGGTGTCAGCGCCTGTTGGTTTCTCAACTGAAGAAACTCAAAAAGAAGGAGACCACAATAACTACCAGACCAACTACAAAGCAACCACACAAAAAAATTAAAATAAAATTTAAAAAGAATTTAAAAAGCCACAACATAACAGCAACAGAGCAGTGCCAACCACCACAGCCACTGCAGACCTCCTCCCCTTTCTCTCTTGCACAGATCTAAACTCCTGATTTATTTGTGTATTTACTGGATGCACAAATAAAACTCATCTGCAGACTGAACAGTCCAGCGTGCTGCTCCTCAACCTGCAGGGGAATCAAACCAGCGCCTTAACGCCACAAGGACAACTCGGCATCTGAAACCTGCATTTTGCATTTCAACTCCTCATTTAGCTGTCAGCAGGCTGAATGTGTTGCTGTAGGGCACTGCAGCAGTAAATACGAGAGTTTACAGCTGTTTGCAAAAGATGGATTAAGTATGTTTGTCTTCAAAGAGGATGAAGTTGGAAATGGATGAGAGCACTGTTAACATTCTTGAAGTTTCTGTAAACACCTGACCCTGAAGGCAGCACCATGTCAGCTTCATTTTTTCAAAACTCACTTGGAGAGTCTCGAAACTGGAAAGCTGGAAAGCGTAGTCACTGTTTCTTGACTGTTTGCTGTGTCTGTGAGGACCCAGCAGATACTTGTGAGTCCAAGTTGAGGGAAAACAGTGAAACAGTTTGGCAGTGAAACTTGTTTCTTCAGTTATTTCCAGATAAGTTAATACTTTCAGAAAGCTGCTCATACAATCATCTGTCAGTACACTTTGTATACAATACAAAAAGTGCCTTAATCCTGCATTCTAGTTGTGGCCAGCAGGGGGCGAGTACTCTGAACGCAAATAGAGGTCCTGTTGTCAAACGTTTATGAGAAAATGAGCCTGCGTTTGTTTAATTTATGACCTCAGGAAACACAGCAGTGCTGAGTTTATGGTCTCAGTCACTAGTTCTATGTCCTATTTAATGCCGCATGAATTTCGTTTGCTAAATTATGACCTTATTTAGAATAAAAAGCATCAGTAACGCAGGTCAAGTTTTAGGAAAACTTGATTGAACAGTCGGTGCTGTACAAGCGTTCAGTGTGCTCCGTTTCTCAGTCGGAGCCAGTTGAAGAGTGGATCTGAGCAGTATAACAAAAGAGAGCAGCAGAAGATCTCAGTGTCGTGTTTCTCTGCATTCTGAAATGCCCGGCAAAACCAACACGTCGACAAGGCGATGCATCCGTGTCTACTTAAAATTATGAGACAGACACTTTGGTATTTAGTGAATGGTTTGAGAAATTCAAATCCTTGTGGCTATGAAAAAATGAAACTAACGTTGGTTATACTTAAATAAACCGAGTGTTTCTCTTGCTGTGCTGACACAGAGACACATTGTTATCAAACCTCATTAAAGCCCGAGCAATCACTGAAAGAAACCAACATGTCAGAAAACGTGCTGCTCTGTTTCGTGAAGCCTGTTTTAGACCGAGTAGAGAAAGCAGAGTGTAAACTGTGCAAAAATAAAAGGTTTGACCAATAAATGGTCAAATAATAAATTAGGATTTGTAAAAATTCTTGAGCTGTACCATCTTGTTTTCCAGAAGAATGAAAAGCATTCGAGCTGCTTTCAAAATGAAGAGAATTTTCTTTCTGTGTCTGCAGCCTCAGCGTGAATCATTTTGTTAACCTCCTGGCTTTCAGACAGACTGGATGATGATCCTGCGCTCTCTCACCTATCACCTGTCCTGCAGGCAATCACCTGGCAGTCAGTGCTTGGGGTCAAGCCATAAACCAGCCAGTTATCAGTCATCATCTGCTTCACAATAATGAAATAAACAAAACAAGAAAATGCCTGCAGACAAAACCCTGGGCACCGGCGACTCCGTTGCAGGGAACAATAAAGTTTCGTCTACTCGTCCTTTAAGTGCAGTTGTAAAACCACAGAAAGAGTCCTGAGGTGTTATCCTATTGACCTCTATCAGTGGGGTCAAAGGTCATAGAAAAAAAGAGTGTAAGACGTGTTTTAGCGAGATGTCTTGTCTGCTGGTGATCAGTCTTTTTTTTTCTCACTGTTTGTATTAGAAAGAAAAAGAAGAAATGAAGGGAAAGAAACATTAAGGGTGGAAAACATTCATTTTCCATTTTCACAGTGCAAACATCTATACAGTGTGCTGATCTGACCTTTCAGTGTTTCTTCATCACATGTGTTTACATTTTAGACTGCATATAATAACTAATGGTCTGGCTAAACAACAGGACCATTCATTTTTGGCTTTGTTTTGAAATGTCAGCTTTAACATGTTGTTTCAATATTTGGGTGAGAAGCTCACTAAACAAACTGTATTCAATACAAATGCCCGATAATTAATGCTGAGTAACAAACTACTGGCTATTTGTTGGTCCAGCTGTCAGTCAAAGAATCATCACCTGTAATTCTGTATAACTCAAAGCCTTAATAACATTTAAATGGGAGCATTACATTAAAATCATGCTGTGCAGGTATAATGAACTGGTAAATTACCTACACCAGGCTGTAAAGTCAGACATTTTATCATGGGAGTCTATGGGGACTGACTCACTCCTGGAGATCGCCTGCTTATTGGAGCTGCAGTCAAACAAGAATCATTATCAAGTCATGAAGTATGCGTTTTTTATTTTTATTTTTAAAATTGAGAATGGACAGTGGAGAGAAGGCAGGAAAGCTGAGCGTGACAGAGACGAGGAGGAAGAGACACAGTAACTGGCCTCGGGGTGGATCTGAACCTCGGCAATATCCTTACTGCTCGACTCGTTGAACTATACCGGCGCCACTGACAGATGTTGTTACTGAGAAATCAGGAGAGAAGAGGTGTTCAGCTTATCAAAATAAAAGCATCAGAAACCAGTTCAACTACTAAATGAACTTAAACATCCAAAGGAGGTCTTACTGTGAATCCAGAAGCACTGAAAGCGGCATTTACAGATCCTTCTTCCGCCAGCGTAGAGGACCTTTTTGTTGTGTGACGGTGAAGTGAATTTTTAGAACTGGATTGCTTTACGTGAGGACGGTTTCTGAATTAATTTTTCAGCTCAGCGTGTATCATCTAAACACCTTTGGTATGCAGCGTGAATCCAGCTCTCCGTCCTCTGCTTCAGATTGATCGTTGACTGATATCAATCATGGCTTTCTGGAATGCTTGGGAATGTTGGGGAATGTGCGGCAGTGGAAAGTGGGTCAGGAATTCCAAGCTTCGCTGCGTTGCCAGAAACACGACCACCACAAATTAACCAAATTTCAACAGTGGAGGTGGAAACATTTGTGTGTGACTGACAGATTTCAGCAGGAGGAGGAGTGAAGTGGGGGGGGGGGGGGGGGGGGGGTGGGAGGGGGGGGGGGGGGGGGGGG
>VURO01014416.1:0-10052 GCA_015108175.1 Pelvicachromis taeniatus | reverse complement strand
GGAACGTGAACATGTGAACATACTCAGCTGCAGCGAGGACAGAAACCACCAAACAGCTGTTGGCACATACATACTGTACATACACACTGTATCTGTACATACTCTTTCTCATGTGTGCTCTTCTCCAAAAACATTCCTTAGCTGACAAAGAGCTCTTTCTAAAGTCATGTTTTAGGATTTTGTGTGCAGGAATTTCACTGTCATATGAAAAAAAAAACAAGTTTTCACAGGACTCTGTGTCTGTGCAGTCCTGTGAAAAATTAACAACATCCTTTATGCTTCCAGAGGAATTTAGTGGAATTAAGAGGCAGATGCTGCTGGTCAAATGCACGTGTTTAACTGATCATCAGCAGGTGAGCATCTCTATAAATGCATAATTTCTGTTAGTTTGCTAGTATGAAGCCTTCAGGTGTGTGTCCACAACATGCCACAGTCTTCTCAGGAGTGGATGTACCAGAAATTCACCCAAAGTTCAGACGACGCAGCTCAGAGAAACTACATAACAGCCAAGAGCTCCATGTCAGACTCTCCAGGTTAGCATTTTAAAAGTTAAAGTTGATGTCAGTGCAATTAGAGAAAGACTTGTTCAGAATGGTTGCCAGCAGAAAGCCTCTTGTCTCTAAAAAGAAGTGGCAGCACAGTTTTGGTTTGCATCTGAAAAAAACCACAATACTTCTGCAACAACATCTTTGGATATAGACGAAACTAACTGAGAGGCACGTAGCACCACGCTTGGATCATATCGGCACTAACGCCACATACCAACTCTCAGCACGGTGGTGGAAGGGTGAAGATTTGGGCTTGTTTCACAGCCACAGGATCTGGACCATGGACTTCTCTGTATACCAAAGTGTTCAACTCGAATAAAAAGCTCTGGCAGGATTGTAACAGGACTATGTATAAATCAGTGCCTGCAAACCTCAATGACCTGAAGTTACATGTTAAAGACGAGTGTGCCAAAATTCCTCCACAATGACAGAAAAGGCCGATAAAGTGGTACAGAAAATCATTACTTGAAGTTATTGCTGCTAAAGGCGGTTCTACAAACTACTCAATCATGAGGATTACTGTTTCATATGACAGTAAGTATCCTAACTTGTCTTATGAGCAGTAATTTGTTAGTACTCGTAAAAAACTTCCTTTTTTTTTTGTCAGTCTGCACATATATTTACCTATCAAGATTAAGTCTGTTGATCAGTTTTGAAGATATTCAAAGAGATGTCTTAGTTCTGGATGTGTGATGGACTGGTAACCTGTCCTGGGCTTAACTCGCCTTTAACCCATGACAGCTGGAACTGACTACAGTCACCCTGCAACCATGAATTGGACAAGCTGTTAAAAAAAAGTGGATGGAGGCATGCCTATATAATGGACTACTTGAATTTGACTTGCAGTGCTCAAAGTGCTAAAAGATTAATAAATTAATAAACATTAAAAAAAAACAAGATTAAAAGACAAAAACTGAGCAGCAATATTTCTTTCCTGAAATTATGACTCAATTTCTTTAAAAAAATGCCTGATTGACAACCTTAGCCAGCTGCACACTTCTTTTCTTTGGCGGATGTAGTCAGTAGGATCTCTACGTTTCAAAAACTCACACCAAGCAACTGACACAGAAATCATAGAGGTAAAAAAAAAAAAAACCAGCTCTACAGAACAGAGCGCATATTTGATTTTAAGGTGAACTGCCCCGTTCCCTAAAATAGATGATCTGCTTTCAATTTAAGTGTAATGTCCTTGAAAGCTGAGATGAAACTCGAGTCTCTTTGCAGGTCTTCTTCTGGTTTCTAAGGATGGTTTCTGCAGTTTAAACTGAATTCTCTAAGACTGTCATCAACCTGCTTTCTGCCCTAATTCAAATTTTTCTGATATTTGATTGATTAATTATGCAATTAAAAGTAAATCAATCAGCTTGTTTCCTGTTTTATTAAGAATCAGACCTGTGTTTGCCTTTGTCAGTATCGGGATCAGCGAGCGTGTTAAGCTGACACCAGAAACAGTCATCAGTCCGTGCAGGAGAACATCTGACTACCCGATGAGGCAAACACCAATCAGAAGCTCTTTGTTGTTTTTAACTGAAGTGCTCAGCAAACCGACGAGTCTCCGTTCTGTCTGATCTCCCTGAAATTTGGTGCCAATGTTTGGAGGTGTTTATGAGGTTTGCTGTGAGCTGCAGGTTTCCGTGAATGTGCAGGATGTTTCTAAGAGGTTGATTCAGTTCAAGCTGAATCAACCTCTTAACCGAAATAGCTGCATATTTAGTCTGAGTCTGCTGCAGGGCTGCTAATCTAAACTGAGCTAACGGTGCTGGGGGTGGAGAACATACCTGGGGCCCCAGTTAACCCTCACCCTGCTTTTTCCATTCAGCTCTGCACCTCCACCCCCACCCTCTGCTTTCCCTTTGTTTATTTTACTTCCTTCAGGATCTTTTCTTTTCTGCAGCTGCAAAGGTTAAGGTGGGAGAATCATTGCAGAAACAGGCTGAAACAGAGCAGTGGAGATTCTGAACCAAGCAGATGATTCTCCTCCTCCTCATTAGCATCATTTTCATCAGTCCAGAAAAGATCCAGGGAGCATTAATCACCTTCAGTTTGTGGAAAAGAAACTATGTAGGCTTCATGTTCTGGTTATTACATCCAGATCAGACCTCAACCACAAACCAAACCACAAAACCAAACCACCACATCACCAAACTAAACTTTTCAGACCTCATCACACATTGTGTTTGTCATTTAGAAAGAAGAAGCCCTAAAAACCCAGAGAGTCCCAGCAGAAAGCTTTTTCCTTTGTGGCATATTTTGAAATACAGAAACATCACAGACTTGGTTCACCCAGCAGCCCATAGTCTAAAAAAACACTTTCAGCTGGCTGTGAAAGAGCACGACCTCTTCACTCCAACATATGATTGAACACCATGTTTCCTGATCTGTTGTAACACCTTTAACTTACTTAATGCTTTTATTAACTTTCTGATAAGGAATGAAGCCATGAGCATCAAATATTCTCTCATAAGTGACACAGATGTGAAAAACGGTGTGACTTTAAAAACATTATTTATACTGAATAAAGTTAGAAAACGAATGTAAAGAAATAAAATTATGTCAATAACTGGAGGCCTGGCCTATGCAGGCCATGTGCAAGTTTATCATCCCCTCACCCAGGCCTGGCTTCAGAGCGGGGCCAAAGTGTCCCTGTTCCAAACGATGTTTCTAGGTAGATATTTCCATCAAAGGCTTTTTTGCCTTGGGAGACCCTAGCAGGCTTGAAATCTCAACCTACCTTGTGAGATTACTGAGACTCACAAACCCCTCCACTGATAAGATCATGGATACAAACAGAACTGAGCTTCCTTTGAAGGGTGTCTGGGTTCACCTTTGAATTTTAGGAGGTTTCTACTTCTCCACAGAAGTCAGTTAAAGTGCTTCAGGCATCTGTCTAGGATGCCTCTTGATAACATTCAATCTAGAGGAGGCACTGGAAGACCCTGGAGAGATTGAAAGACATACACCTCACTATCCATCTGAAAGAGTTAAAGAAGGTGGCCAGCTGGAAGCATTGGCATCTTTATTTAGAATGCAGCCTCACTATGAACTGAACCCAGATCAGTGGTGGAAGATGGATCTATGTTCCTTACATTACATCTAGTCAGTATAGCACAGAATATAATAGAAATGGCTTCAGCACCTGGAGGCTATTTAACAGAAACCAGTGCCAGAGGAGCATACGGCAACCTTTTTACTAGACGTCAGTAGAGTGCAGATTGCAGGCAACTGATTTTGGTTGTCTTGTCCCTTCCAATTCAAGTGCATAATCCCAGCTACGGTGGCCGCTGTAGGACAAACAGCTTTGGCTGCAGTTGGTCACCTCAGCTGGTGACCACGTCTATTTACTGTGAAGGAGGCTGTAAATCTTTGTGAAAGGAGTCTGAGATGAATCAAAGATGACAGCAACACTCAAGCGAGTTATTGAGGATATCACATTTTCTGTTGCCTCTTATTGCCGCTGTTATGCAGTGTTAGTGAAACTCTCTTTGGAGTGGATGTAACATTGTTGCACTGACACTCAACGAATAAACTCATGTGATGTGAGAATGTAATCAAACTGTTTATCAGAGGGAAAGTGTGATTTTTAGGACATTTGAGCCCAACATTAGTTGGTATAATATTTGCGTATAACCAGCAGTTGTTGTGTAGCCGGCTTGTCGTCAGCTGTCCGGAGATGGGAGGGTCACATGTGTAATCTGCTGACAACAAGTAATTGGGATAATATCAGCAATAAATAAGAATGTTTATGCATGTTTTTGTGTGTTAGAGCCTTGACTTTGGTTCAGGAGATAAGGCTGAGGTGTGGAGGAAGAAGATGACGTTTTATCCTGATACCAGTGGCGCTGGCTCTTTCCTATGTGTTTCTGGTTCTTTGGTAAACGTGACTCCTTCTCTTCTCATATCTTGAGTCTGAAGGTGCAGACGCACGGCACATGAATGCCTACGAGTTCTGTTCCCCTCTGGCTTTGGTGTACGACCAATGCAGCTGATCTGACACAATGGCAACGTCCATCTCGACCATCTGAAGATGGCAGCTTCCAGAAACTGGCACTCTGTCCTGTTTATTTTTAATGAATTCATTATAAGTTCGTGAGATTGCATCAGTTGATTGGAAGATGTAATTACACACTAATCAATGTCTAATTAAGAGTACAACATTTTTGTCTATCTTAAAAAATGACTGACTGAAAGAATTAACTGTGCCTCTGACATCATGGCTACACTTATATGCAAGAAGTAAAAATACATTTCCTGTAGGAAGCACACATTGAAAGTGAGGAGGTGTTTTCATGGTGAACATCAATCAAACTGCAACATTATACCAGACAATATCGCCTTTCCTGCATACGCCAAACAAAGCATGCAGGAAAAGATCAGAACTGATTTATATTGTTTTCAGCCTTGTTCTGATATTGCTTCTCCGCTTGTACATACAGGAAAGCTGAGAGAACTGCCTTTGAGCACGTACAGTCCAACCAATTAAGACATCTGAGTCTTGCAAACAACAGCAGAGAAAACTGAGTAGAAGAAATTAGGCTGCAGGGACCCCCTTATATATTTTATAAAAACAGTTATTAACATTATTTTTAACAATGCTAAACTAATTCAGTCCAGCTTAAACATGCCGGGTTCAGCAGGCCACAGTTTCTGATGGCGTAGAAATCGAACATCCTCCTCTTCTCAGCCTCAGGCAGCTGGAAGTCATTACCCCCCCAACCCACCCTCCCTTCCTCGTGCTCCCTCCCACCACCCTCACCCTCACGCAGCCAACAGTGTTTTTACCACATTATAAATCCATTCAGGACTCTGCCAGCGGACTCTGAGCCAACTGTGCCGACCCTCACAACTACACTTTGCGGTCATTTCGAGCAACGCAGACATGAACAGCCAACCTGCCCTGCCATCTGCATGCGGATAACACGGACGCACATGATTAGACAATTTTTACATGTGAAACTTTTGTGGAAATAATGAGGGGGAGGGGGAGATTTAAGCCTGCAACATGTTTAGCTGCTGACAACAAACATTGTCACTGACCAATCAGAAGCACTGCTGGGAGGCTGAATGTCTAAACTCCAGTGCGAGGAGGACAGAGGAGGCAAACATTTCGAAATGATGATTCACCAGAATTATGATTTAATTCACAGAATTCTGTGAGGCTGTGACTTCCTGCCAAATGCACACAGTTTTACTGTGTTATTACAGTAATTACATGTATTTTTACCTGCTGCTATAAACACAGAGGAAGGTGGAAAATTATAGGCAGAAAAACTAAAGAACAGAGAGAGATTCTGAAAACTTGAGCTTCTCTTTTTGTTTTTAATGCAGCCTGATATCACGATCATTTGCATCCAGAGCTTTTCACGGTCTGTGGAGCACATGACCCCCTCCGTCCTCAGTGCTCCAGGTCTGTGAGACGTCAGCAGTTTGTGGAGCAAACCAGCGTACAAAATCATTTCCAGGCTTGTTTGTGATCCTGAATGTGTGTCAGGATCTGATTTAATGAGTCAAACCTCCAGCAGAGAACAAACACCGTGACTCACTGGTGTTCAAACTGGCTCCTGTTAGAAGTTTATACACCAGTAAATCCAGTAACACATTAAAGAAAGCTGCAGTCAGACCATCTGCAGGATGAACGGCTGCTGTTACACAGGCATTTAAACGGGTTAAGACCAGTTTGTACATCAAATGAAAGCACGCTGACAGACCTGAAACAAGTGAAGAGGTTCAAAAGAAAATCATCAGTTTCTGCAACAAGCGCAAAGCCTGGAATTAAATCCTGATATTTCCTCCAGCTATCATCAAACCTCAGTTCCTGCTTCGGGAAAAATGCACGCAGGAAGTTTGGCAAATCAAAATGGCCTTTGTGCCTCAGCCTTGACTGTCTGATGGGAATGCTTTTTTTTTTTCAAGGAGATAATTTTTTTTTTTTTTTAAGAATTTACCATGAGTGGAACACTCGGGTAAAGCTGAGAGTTTACAGCAAAGAGGTTAAAAAAGGGCAGGAGCTGACCTTGCTTATGTACAAATAGTATTTACCAATGTATTTTACATAATTATGTCCAAAATACGATTCTCCTATCGCCTCCAAAGTCTGGTACAGGAATGACTGAACAGACCGTGAGTGGATGCATTTGATCAGCAGCAGAAAATCCCTCTGATCCTTTTTTGTATTAAACAGCAGCTGTGAGCTTGTAAATGTTCTCAATAAAACTGAAAATTACCTGAAATAAAACAGCAAGCTGCTGTTCAGTGAGAAAACCCTCCAAACACGTTGTGTGTGACACATTTTGTTCATCAGCCTCAACACTTTATGATAAAACTTGGTAACGAACAGTAAATTCATATTTAGCCAAACAATCACAGGGATGTTGTTATTGAATTCTGAAATGCAAAAAAATCATAATAAAACCACCAAGTAAGACAAGAACGCACGGAAAACACACAAAATAAAAGACCCTCTCCAGACTACATGGGCGAGCTGCAAAGTTCAGGACAAAACTGCACTGAAGATACGACGTGATCATCATCATCATTGCTGCTTGTGATGTGATGCTGAGGTCCAGCCAATAGGGAGGCAGGACTCACTCATAAGTTGTTGTATTTTAATCCAAACTATTTTAGTGTCTAAAGGTGGTAAAAGTAAACGAGGACACCAACGTTCAGTGTGTTGAACTCCATCTGCCATCTTTAAAACAGATATTATAAACATCATGTGGACATTACCTGGATATTATTCTAAAGTTGGATGTGGATCACGTCATTGTTTAATTACTGTAAATAACGTGGAACTAAAGCTTAATTAACTATCAATTTACCATTTATTAATGATTTATTAAAGCGTTACCACCATGTATTCTGAAGCTACTAATTGTGTTACCTTCATGACACAAAAAAAATTCAAGTGCTGAAGTTTAAACACCTGATGGGAAACTGTGAGTCAGCTTCAGACCTGAACAGTTGAAGGAAAAACACACCACTGCAGATGTTTGAGTTAAAGGGAGGTTAAAGTAAACAGGAAGCTCTTCATTTCTAAAGTTTGATTACAGTGAACGCAGCGCTGCTGTAAACACAGCCAGAACGCACCTAGTCAAGTGAACGTCTCGCTGTCTGTCTGTCTGTCACTGACGCATTTAAGGAAAACGTTTCAGCATCCAGCACATTGTTTTAATAGCTGAAAATCATTTTTATTACTGAATGGAAACAATCTGTTTGATTATTTATCAAATATTTATAAATCTGAGGTCAAAACAGCTTCTAATATTTCAAACAACTTTATTGTTTGACCAGTGCATATTGGCTTCTGTACTTCATGTCAGATTACAATAAAGTCAAACAACCAATCATATTCATCTACATTCAGCCAAACAAACAAACAAACAAACAAACACAACCTGTCGTGGTACCTGTGTCAGTGACTCGGGGTTTTGAGTTTTTCTTCTGGACTTATTTTTGAAAGTTTAAGGGAATGATGTCGGATTCACAAATATATTACTGTCTATGTTATCATGAGTTTTGGATTTGATCTTCTGTTCTGTTTCTGAACATGTCATTTTCCAGTGCCTCTCAGTTTGTATTAATAATTCTTGATTTCTAGTCTCACATCCACGTTACCTGGCTGCTGCTTCAGTCCTTCCTGGTTTGAGTAAAAGCGCAGGCTAAGGGTGGCACTGCTTTAAGTGCAGAGGCCAACAAAATGGACTTAACCATTGGTTTTGACCGCACGGGGGGAATGGGGTTTCTTCTTGTGTTATGTTTAGCTATTGTCTCTGTCGTTTTCACTTTTAATAAAACTATTTTTAGAAGATTACACCTGTGTTTGTATGTTCTTGGCTGCTTGGTCCCTGGTAGTATTTATGTCCTCAGTCTCCCTGCTTGTTGTCACGTCGTCTGCTCATGCTCTGTGGTTTCATGTTTTTTAGTTTCCTGTTCCTAGCGCCTACTTTTTCCTGGTTAGAGTTTTGGTTTTTTGGGGCCTAAAACTGATCAGTGTGCTGCAAAACAAGCCAAATCAGACTGTTAACTCTGTTCATGTTTGTCCAGTTTCCCAGTCAGACAGCGAAAAACAAAAGACAATTAAATTTCAGTTTTTGAGTGAGTTGTGCATGTCAGAGCCAGTCTCTATCAAGTCTGCGTCTTTTCTCTCAAACTGACTAATAACAAACTGGAGTCCTCGGTTTCTGAGCCGGCAAGTAATGAATCAGTTAAATTTGTTTCTGTGCAAACCAGCTGTGAAAAGAACACGTTTAGAAGTTCTGATCCAGCAGATAAAAAGACGGTTTAATGATTCTGTTGGTTTAACTCGGCCCCGTGTTCCTTAGCTGGTTAAGCAGAGCAGCCCCAGCGTCCAGTGTCCTTTGCTTCCTTAAGCCACTGCCGGCTGAGCCTGCTGTCTGCCTTGTGCAGCCCCAGCCTGGTTCTGTTTGGACAGAGGTCTTCACACCGTCTGGTCCTTTGTCTTCATCAGAGATCTCTGTGCTGTCAGGCCCTGCTCCGCCCTAGCCAGCAGGCCTCCGTGTCCATCGCCAGAAACCTGGAAAGCCACCGTTGGTTCTCTGTCTACTCATCTGGCCACATGGTAGGCCTCCAAAGCTCCACCGTCTCCATCGGCTCCGCGGCCGGCCTCCAGAACACCTCTGTCTTCGCTGCCAGCCTCAGCCCCTGATTTTTGCCCTGAGGCCTGATCGACCGCTTGAGCTGTTGGGGTTTATTTTGTGGACTCTGTTTTTCATCTGTGCCCTGTTTTTTGTTTTTTTAATTTTCCCTCCACTCCTCTGTATTCTGCACAGCTGTGTTTTGGTCTGTTCCTCGTGAACTAATTTCTCCTTCACGTGTTCATATTTTTAGCAGCTGGATAAAAACGGGTTCCACCTGACCTTCACTCACAGCAAACTCTTTGTGTAAAACAAAAAAACGCAAACTCTCTAAAACCAGAAGAGTCGCCACGCGATGATAACCTGCAGAGATGCAATGACTCTTCACTTCCTTTCTCAGCAGTTGTGGGAACAGGAAGTTGTCAAACTGTTGTCATAGAAACCATAAATCAGAGCATGTTTCTGCGGAGACAGGATGAATGAAAGAGATATTGGCTGACCGAGGTCCTGAAGTCACATTTGTCAGTCAGAGTTATTCTGAGAGGAGAGGCGCGCTTTTGTAATTTAGGAATAAACCTCGCTAATCAATAATAAATAGCTGATTGTGACTGTGAACTTCATTCATTGCAAACAATTTTAATGTTTTATTCTGTCACCTCATCATCCTTAGATTGTATTGATGTACATTTATGAAGGCTTTATGAAAATTCATTGCCATGCTGAAAAATGAAGCCACTGCCATTCAGGCTCTTTCCAGACAGGTGAAGGTGGATCAACCTTTGACTGTACTTTTTTGCATTCATAATTCCATAAATTCCCCTCCGTGGATCGCTACCTTATTGTGGTGGAGGGGTTTGTGTGTCCCAGGGATCCCAGGGGCTATACAAACCCCTCCACCACAATAAGGTAGCGA
>VURO01014410.1:0-18748 GCA_015108175.1 Pelvicachromis taeniatus | reverse complement strand
CAATCATCGGTTCCCCATTTGCACTGATAAAAAGAGGATGTTATTATAATTTACTCCAATCTCAAGCATTCACACACACACACACACACACACACACACACACACACACACACACACACGTTTTCATATCTTAGTGAGGACATCTAATTGACAAAATGCTTCAAAAGCATCAAAAATGACTACCTAACCCCAACCTAAACCTCACTGTAACCCTAACACTAAAACCACATTTTGAGCCTCAAAAATGCCTTCAACACACGGGGACGGGCGTTTTGTCCCCACAAGTATAGTCTTGTATAGCATCAGGCTGAACACTGCAGAGACAAAAGGGGGCAAATGAACTTTAAATAGCCCACTGGTAACAGAAGGAGCAGCGCTAACAAGGGGTCACATTTCAGTTTGAAGGACACTTTAAGGGTGCAGTGCTCCATTTCCCAGAGCTCTGTTACACACAGTGAAATACACGACCCCCCCCCCCAAAAAAAAAGAACACAGCAGAGACTTAAACCATGTTTCAGGTCTGTACACCGTTTCTAGCATCAGAACAGAAATTCTCTCCTCAATTAAACAACATAGGTGGCCTAGATCTCAGTACCAGGAGAGCCGCAGACACAGGTACACACACACACACACACACACACACACACACACACACACACACACACACACACACACACAGCCAGATGACTGGGGCTGCAATGAGATCAGAGCAAATTCCACAGTGCCCAAGAAAGCCACAGACGGGAAACAAAGTCAGGAACAGGAAAGAGTTGTAAACACAGAAGAGACGATGGCGAGCTAATTTTGTAAACGGCCACGGGTCAGACCGTTTCCACGTTTCCTACCAAACTCCTCACAATCAGCTGTGTTTTGGTATTTTTAATGAAGCCATGAAAAACGTTAATTACAGTACTATAAGAATTTGCTGAGTTACACCAGCTCATTGTGAGAGGGTCAGGTGGGAAGCACTGATTGATTTCTGATGGAAATGTTGTGAATTAAAGAGAGTGTAATCTTTGTATCAGTGTATGAAAGTCAAAGGTCTGCAGGACGTGAAAAGCTACATGTATGTCCACGTGTCAAACCTCTGGCAGCAGCTGCAGGATGGCATTGGAGAACAGCGTGCCAATGGCAAGCGCGATGAAAAAGGTGAGCGCATATCTCCCATAGCGCGACTTCATCAGGGGCACGATGAAGACTCCGGTCAGGGCGGAGACATTGATGATTGTCACACTCAAGAAAGAAAAACCCCAAACTGGAGTTGGAGTGACAGGAAGGTGCAACGTTAAAACAAAGTGCAGTCGTCCATCTATAAATGCAGATCAAGCTGTGGATTATCAGACAACGTCAGCCACCTCAGATTCACTCATACAGGTCAAGCATTAAAAAAAAAACCATTTCGATAATGCACATGAAAAACATCATGTGGGCTCCGGCTGCTGGGTGTGTTGTGAGTGTCGCAAGTCTGCAAGATCAGCAGCTACTTTGAAGTTCATGCCAACAGCGGTGGACTTTGTGTCAGACATAAAGTGTGTAGACGCAAAGTTTGACAATAAGTCATCCAAACATGTTCAGAAAGAAACGTGCATGCAGCTCATGCTTCTCTCCATCACTGCAGAGGTGACACAGTAATTCTCCTGATTCCAACAAATCCATACAATACTATTAAAATGCACATGATTAACTGTTCATCAGCCAGCTTAACCAGCTGTGGTCTGGAGCGTTCAGGTGGGCGTTAATAACGCCTGCAAACATCAATGAGGTGAAGCGACGCTGTAAACAACAGTGGCCACAATTCCTGCATAACCATGTGAGAGTGATGAAGACATTACTTCAAGGTATTGCTGTTTAAAGGCCATTCAACAAGCTACCGAATCATCAGGTGTATTTAGATTTTAGATGTAGCCTTGTTTTTGTCCGATAAAAATATGACAGTAAATATGTCGCGTGTTGTTGTTCATATGAGATTGTACTGAAATCATTTTTGTAATTTGGAAGTACAAGATGATTTCTTTTTAATTGTTTCCTGATACGTAAAAAACAAGAGAGCATAAGTGACCTTATGCAGCTGCAGTTTATTGATTTTTAAATACCGTATATCTTCCATTAGTAGCCTGTCTCTTTTAAACGCTGGTTTCTAATAAACACCGGTTTGAAAACATGTCACGACAAATAGACGCCGGTCTCCAATAGTAGCCGGGCGACCTTCAACCCGGAAGTCCCTTCACGCTGTCGTCCTCTTCTTCTTTTTAAATTTTATTGGCGGTTGGCAAACAGCTGAATGCTGCATTACCGCCACCAACTGGTATGGCGTGTGACTGGAACGTCACTCCAAAAAAAAAACAAACAAAAAAAAAAAAACCCCTCTGCACTGTCGTCAGGGCCAGCTGTTTCCAATCAGCCGTCATCTACGACCAGCGGCATTTAAGCTGGATGCAGTGAACATCGAAGTGGGATTATTACACTGAACTGGGGCTAGCGAACCTGCTAACTGTGATTTTCTGGTCTTTTACTTCCTCTCGAGGAGAGCCGGGCGGAGAGAAGTTTGGGGGAGCACCACTCGTGCACTGGGATGCACAATTGGGAACTGCATTATTTGTGAACTGTTGGAATACGTTTTGGAGCACTGCGTGGTTTTTCATCTCAGTCTAAAAACCGCGCCAGGGTCCTCTTTCCCTCTCACTTCCACAACAATTCCATCTGAGAAGGGAATAAGAGCCGGTCTCCAATAACCGCTGGTCTCTTTTAAACGCCGGGCCGGCCAAATAATTTGAATAAACACCCGGGCTACAACTGGAAGATATACGGTACTCAAAATAGGCTGTTCTTGTATTTTCATGGGGTTAAAATCAATGCTCAAACTCATGTTGACAGATTTTCTCATCAGGAGATGAGAAAAGCCGGCTGCAGAGATAGCTGAATCAGCTATAATCAAACACCACAGAAATCCTGCAATTCAATCCACTTTCTGTTCCCTTATTTTTAAGTTATTATATTGTGAAACACTGCAGCTCTAGAAAGCAACCAAATAAAACTATTTAAGTACATGAAGCAGGGGAAGTGCTCACACACGGTGCTAATACACATAATTGTGATGTACACTTGTTCTAAAGTTAAATATATTAAGCAACGCCTGTAAATAAAATAATAAAAGCAAGTAGACATTGGTTAGGTTTTCCTGTATGCTGCGACACAAATTTGGGGGAAAATGAAGAGTTTGATGCTGTGAGACAACTTCTCAACTTCCTGCTGAGGAAGAAACAAGTAAACAGTTGAGCAGCAATGGCGATGAAGGAAGACGAGTCCAGCTGAGGAAAAAAGACATTTAATAATGATAAAGAACGCACAAAGAGGAGAAAAATGTGAGATGGTATCGGCTCAGAAATGGTAAAAACTGGACATCAGTCAAGTCATGTTACTAAGCTGGATACCAAAGAAGAATAATCAGATCAGATTTGAACAAGAATTTACTACAAGAAAAACTGCTGCATGCAGACATGAAGCTGTGACGGTAGTTTACCAACATAACCAACAGCACCCGGCTCGGCTATGAGTCACGGGAACTTGATCCTGAACGCTTTGATGACACCTGAAACTCACCCAAATGGGATTTTAGAGAATACAGATGCAGATGTGCGTCTTTGAGCTGGTTACGTGAATTTGAATCGTTTCCTCTTTCTGATGAATTGTGGTGAAACACTCTGATCTCTGATTCAACAGCAGAACTCTTACTCTGTTTTTCTCCCTCTACGTGACACCACTGTTTCATACTTCTTAGTATTATTTAGTCTTTCCAGTAGCTAATGGGCCGGCAGGAGCTTTAGAAACTATTTCCATCACTGACTTGATATTAGTTCTCATTGCATCCCTGCTAAGTATTGTGTCGTTTGGTCTCACACACCGGACACTTTATTAGGTACGTCTTCTGGTGCCGATTTGAGTTGCCTTTAATTCTTCATGCTACAGATTCACGGACTGCTGAAAACATTTCTCAGAGATTTTGGTTCATGATAATATCACACAGTTCTCCATGATGTGAATCTCCTGTTCCAGCACATCCCCCAAAGGTGCTGAGGTCAGGTGACTGTGGAGACAATTTGAGTACAGTGAACTGTCAATGTTCAAGAAACCATTCTGAGGGGATCTGGCGTTGTGAATTGGAAAATGTTGTGCGTGGGCGTTAAGGCGTCTGGGACGGATCTCAAACCTGGATTATAGATGGCAGACGGTTGGTGGGTCTGAGGTACACTGGGATGTTGTGTTCGGAGAAGACTCTCCTGAGTTGCACAACAGAGGCGCTGGCTTACGACACCAACTGTCTGCCATCTATAATCCAGGTTTGAGATCCGTCCCAGATGCCTTAACGCCCACGCACATCCTGGGCCTTCTGACCTCAGGAAATCACATGATAGGGTGGGGCTGTTTCACAGCGGGTTCACCTGAAACCTTGGCTGATTGTGACCTACACCCGTTTTCACACCTTGGCTTGTGTAATTAGGTAGAGGATCATTAGGGGGTCCATTGTCCCTCTTGGGGGGGGGACACTACTATAGGGCTTAAATCTGGGACTCTCCACCATTTGACCTTAGAACTGAAGAAGCCTCTCAGATGAGAGGTGAAACGTCTTCAAGCAACTTAAAGAAGACCAGGCGCTTTTCTCTCCGTAGACAATCTTCTGTTGTCCAGTTTTGATGATACGCTGTGAACTGTAGCCTCAGTTTCCTGGTCTGAGCTGACAGGAACAACACCTGACGGTTAGTTCTAACGTCAGCGGGCTGTATTGACCATGTCTACATCTCTGAGTTACTGCCATGTAACCAGGTGATTAAATATTTGTTAACAATCAGTTGAGATGGAGTAAATACCAAAGTGGCTGGTGAGTATAACAAAGCCCATGTTTGTAAATTGTCTCAATTACTGCTATCGAGATTGTTTTTCTTTCAAAAGAGGTCAAAGGAAAATAATTTGAAAGATTTCTGGAAAATCACAAATCTATTGAGAAATGTTCCCGGCGTACCAGAGCCCTGCAGACGAGTCAAAAACCATTTAAACACAGCTGCTGGACGGGGGTTAAGCACGTAAGCAGCAGAATAAAGAGAATGTCACCAAACGTCATTAAAACAAGTATGTGGTTAAAAAAGGATCATTATTTCATGTCTATTAACAGTATATCAGTGCTAATGCGAGTCCATGGGTAAAGCTGGATTATTCACATAATGAGAAAAGAAAAGGTTATTGACTTTCCTGCCTGATGCCCGTAAACCTCCAGCTAGGAAAACATCTCTCAAGCCAAAATAAGCTGCCTAAAGGGGAAAGTGTGAGGTGAGCTGAAGGCGTGAGAGCCCGATGAGGGAGAAGAAATCTGTCAGTGGAGAGCGAGAAATAGAGCCAGCGCTCCGGGGCCATTTCTTCTTCACCTGTCAAGGATGAAATAAATAAGGACACAGGCTACAGCACAATGTCATTAGTTTCAAAAGCATGCATAAAGAAAGCAGTTTGGGGGCTTTTTTTTAGCTGAAGCTCAAGAAATTTGAGTTTTTTGGACCGATGATGCCGAGGCCTTGAGCACAAAACATCACATGACTTAACCAAAACCCCCAAGTCTGTGATTAGCTTGCTTTTTATACCAGCCACACACTCCAGAGTCAACTTGGCTTTTCTTCAAGAAGTCTCAAAGCTTCTTCTTTAAACAGCAGCCTGAACTGAATTCTGCATTTCCCAGAATTTCAGACAGGACGTGCATGTCAGAGCGGCTCTCAGGCTTAAAACATCCTGCTGGCCGTGTTCAGTCAGCACCCCAACGTGGAGTTTCAGCGGTTCAGCAGCCAAGGAAAGATGAGCTTTCCTTTCTGGACCGTCTTTACCTGGATGAGCTCTGTGCTGCATACTGAAAATGCTGACAGAAGCTGGACTGTGGACTCTGAAAGATGTGCTGGTTTTTACAGGAAAAGGAGAAATGCAATCTGAGCTCTTGGCTAACTGTGCGTGCTTATTTTGGCTTTCGTCTCCTTTGGGGACATCATAAAAATCACCATCTCCAGGCAACAAAACACACATTTTGAGCTGAGATTTGATGAAAGAATGTGTTTGCAAGGTGTGAACTGACAACAGACATGAAAAATGAGGCGCAGAAAACCTCGAAAGAAATACAGCGACTGCAGAGGAAGTTAAAAAGAAAATATTTGGAGAACAAACACATTCTGGATTCATACTTGTTTTTGTCTCAGGTGCCGCTTGGAATAATCCAAAGACGTCTCTTCGAAATAGCATTTAAAAAGGCTTTAAAAGACATATTAAGGAGCAAAAGGTAAACTTTGATCAACACATAAGTACAATTTCCACCAGAGGAAATTAAAACCTAAAAATATGTGAAATATTAGCATTTAGTTGGTGCTCACCTTCAGCGTCCGAAGGCCTGGGGGAGGTGTCGCTGCTTTGCTCCTCCCCTTTATGTGCCCTGCAGCTGCCAGCATCCAGCTGCTGCAGCATGGTGGGGCACAGCTCCTGAAAGCCCCGGCCATCCAGTCGCGCCTCCTCGCTGACGCTGTAAATGGCCAGTGTGTCTGCAGGCAAGCACTGGAACAGGAAATATCCCCATAAGTAACACACACAAGTTAGCGTCTCATTGTTGGTGAATTAGCCAGGATATAACCAGGAGTCACTGACCTTCGTGTGCGCTGAAAACACAACACAAATGAGTCTGTCCAGACTCATATTTGTAGTATAGACTTGCTAAAGTAATAGGACGGCACTACTATATAACATTGGTGTCACCAATCCCAAAAAAAACAGCATCTTTAGACACTACTGGTTTAATTTTAACAGAGTCACGTTTTAAAATAATCCTTTTACTGGGCCTCAGTTGTTGCGTCCACCGACTGTGACATCACAGCACTGTAACATGTACACTGGGCACGCTGAGGCACGCTGAACCTGCTCAGAGACAGGTGTTGCCACTCAGAAGAAACCTTCATGTTCTGGTATAGAAATGGAGGTCAGAGCTCTCTCTTTATAATCTGCCAATCTGAGCTCCTGCACTTATACTATAGGAATGAAATGGCAGTAAAGGCTGACACACACCCAGCTGCAACACACGAGCAAGGCCGTAAACATCAAGAGGTGCAAAACGAGCCAAAAACAACAGAAAAGTGCGTCCCAAACTGACGTCACAGCTGCCATTCACGAGGGCGACAGCAGCAAGTGTAAACTTTGTTTTCACTCAGATCCGGAGCTTTCTAAGGAGATCTGCTCTCACTGTCACTATGAAAAGGCGGGAGTAGAAAAAAACATTCAGTACGGAGTGTTTCATGCAATCAGAAGACTTTTTAGTTGCACACGCGTTGACTCGAGATCCGTGTGTCAGATATCGCTTTAATCCTGACTTAAAAAGCTGGATCAGAAAAACAGAGGAAGACAGGATAAAAGTGAAAAATTACAATTAGGTGAATGAAGTGATCTTTCATATTTTAATGTTATTTATTTTCATCTATTACATACCACTTTATTAGATTTCTATTCTTAGATGTGTTTATTTGCTACACTGGGAACAGTCGATGCTGAAAATAATCAGAAGCAATTTGCCTGCTTTAAGATCTGTGATGTGGTAGAAGGAGCAGATGCCTCAACATCCGACAACTGGTCAGTACAACATAGGCTGCAAAAGTCAAATTGTGGGTCACCCCGACGGATGCAACAGTTTCAATGTCTGTGCCAGGTGTGTGCGAAAAGTGACCAGCCTGAGAGGCACTGGAGACAGGAAGTGGTGAGAGGAGATGAGGTTGAACTCCTGCTTCTGCTGTCTTTGGCTCGTAAACCCGCACAAAGACATTAAGTGTTCGTCCTTCTGTTGTCATATTCACACATAGGTGCATCTCTAAAACCAACACCTGACCAGCTGCCTGACTCTAAAACACACTTTAACATGGTTAACTCATCAGCTGAGTACCGTATTTTTCGCCCTATAAGACGCTCCGGAAAATAAGACGCACCCAATTTTAAAGGAGGAAAATCTAGAAAAAAAAGATTCGGAACCAAATACTGTAGAACACTTTCTCACACACACCACACACGCTGCCTCTGCCCATTTTATCGAGCATGCATCGGTGGTGACTTGTGTGGACTTGGTATTTTTATTTTAATTTATTTTTGTTCCTTTTATTTTATTTTTATGTATTTATTTATCTTTCTTTTGTACTTACTTTTTATGTCCTTGTCCCCGTCACTTTCATTGCTTTTCATTGTAATACTACAATGTAATCTTTTAAGATCTTTGTTTTTTTCTAACTGTATGTTAAAAGTGTGATAAATAAAGTTTATATAAAACTTTATTGGACTTGGTGGAGCCAAATAACCCGTCATGCATTTCGCGAGACCAGCCCGGTCACGTTCACCTGACCTGTGACATCATCGAGTACGCTGCTGTTCCAATTACACAAATCGCGAGTCCGCACTCGGGTACTTAGAATTGAGAAACGGCACCCGTGATTCGGGGGCGGAGCTTTGGCGGATCAATTCTTCTGCCCCTCAATGACGGGCATGGAGCAGGAGGAGCAGACGTGCGGACATTTCAGGGCAGCATAGATCGATACAGTGCCCGGGAGATCTGCACAGAAGCGGTGAAATTGTGCCCACACTGACCTGGGAGACATGAGGAGGCACAGCCTGCAGCACACAGAGGACTGCGAGCAAGCATGTAAGCAAGCATACTGCAGGCAAAATGTGTATATGTCGTATAAGACGCACCAACTTTCCCCCCCCAGTTTTGGGGAAGAAAAAGTGCGTCTTATACGGCGAAAAATACGGTATATGTTTTGAATTGCTGTTACTTAGTTGCAGCTTGTTTGTTCACCAGGATCATTCACATACCCCCCCCCCACACACACTTGTGTACACATGTCTGTACATTTTTACATGTACATACAAATTTTCGGTTGCTTATGTATCTAGGACTACTTTGCGTCTTCCTTCTATATTCTATATTCCTTTTGCTATAAAAGCTGTGTAACACCCAAACTTCTCCTTCGTGGGATAATAAAGGCTTATTCTACTCTACGTGACGTCCTATTCATCATTTATTTTTTGGAAAGGTTCAGAATTTTCCACTAGTACTCGCAGCAAATCTATTCAAAAGCAGATCAACATGCGAGTGAGTCAATGAGCCACGACACTAAGTATGGGAAATATGCTAAACAGCTGAGCCGGTACCGCCTGTTTCTCCCAGACAGAACTAAAGCTACATTTAATCTTCTACTTCAAGCAAAGGTGCTAAGGCTCTGCCAACACTGCTAACATAGTCAAAAAGTGTCAATGTATCCAGAAAATGTGTTTTTGTTACTCTTTGCTTTTGCATTTCTGGTTCTTTCTGAAATGTCTACAACACGATACAAATTAAGGGATATGCATGGAGAGAACGGGAATGTTTTGCACCTTGGAGCTGTTGAACTGGCGAGGTGTGGTTGTTGGTGTTTCCGCTGTGCTGCTGCTGTCGCTGTCACTTTCACTCTGGTCCTGGCTGAGGGCTGCTAACAGAGATCGCAGCTGAGGGACCGTGATGGTGCTGTTGTCCCCATAGCGGGACAGCAAGTCCTGTAGCACCTGGGCAGGTGACTGCGTGTGACTCGCCACCTGACCCGTCACCTGGCCCATGGGGCACAGCAGCACAGCTAGAGCCAGCAGGAACGCCAGCTCAAAGTGAGAGCGGCTGGGGGCTGTAGCGGCACGGCCATGACGGGAGCAGATGAGCATGTCTTCTTCAGTGGATGGAGGACGTCGATCTGTGGACAGAAGCCATAAAAAAGACTGTTTGTGACTGAATGTGGTATTACCTCGCTGTTAGGAAACCATCTGTATTGCATGTTGAAGACTTGAAATACGAGACTATCCATATCTGTTGGACACATCACTGTTTGTGTGCAAACATGCTTCGCTATTTGCTGGAAATTCACTATACTGTTTAAACAGCGCAGTGTCTGTATGTGACTTCCTGATAAGATGAGGTTGTGTTAACATTTTGATAGTACATAACAGAATTCAACCAGTAGTAGTAGTAGTAGTACTGACAATTTTCTGATGTGTGCTAACAGTAATATATGGGTCGGTGTTGATGATTCTCATATGATATCTTATTTATCCCGGTCAATCTGAGTGATCGGGGTCGGAGGGCCTTTGTGAGGGAGGCACACGACAGCCTGCCTGCAGTTTGTGCGAATGCACCTGAAGGACTCTCGAACCACGAGGAACAAAATCGATTACTCCGATGAAACAAAGATTGGACTCTTTAACCTGAATCCAGGCATCACGTCTGCAGGAAACCAGGCACTGCTCATTAGCTGGCTAACACCATTAATAAGGTGAAGCATGGTGGGAGCAGGGGGGGGTTCTGGCAGCAGGTACTGGGAGAATAATCAGTAGGGATGGAAATCCGGAACCCAGTAGTCCAATCCTTGGAATGGTTAGTCTGCCTGCCTGTCGATACCAGTTCATGCCCTCTCCGCACAATCAGGTGATTTCTGCTCAGGTGTCGGAGGAGGAAAAAAGCGGAGCAGTGTGCAGCATGGACCCGGACATGACTTTTATGTTTAGGGCGTTACTTTAAATTTTGGTTTTTTAAGTTTTGGTTTTTTTACTGATCACAACAAAGAGGGGAAATGCCTCCAACATGCACACACATTTGACCAGGCAGCGGGTAATTAAATTGCATGAATGTAATGTCTTTGATATGCTGCTCAGAGATGGTGGTGGCTCTCCAAGTGGAGCCGCTGAGAATCAATAAGGAAACGAATCGATAAGTGATATTGATAATGCACTCAGAATCACAAAATTCCAATCAATTCCCATCTCTAGTAGTCAGGGTGATAAACCGGTCCAGAGCGCCCCCCACGGACTGGGGCAGAAATGTAATCTCATGACTTGGGAGGTTCTTAGTGGACACCTCAGGCAGCAGAAGACGAGCGTCACTGAAGGACAGGCCCCGCACGGCATGTACCGCCGACAGACTGAAGAAGTGGCTGATACTGAGATACACTATGAGCACATTAGCCCAGGAAAAATGTAGGACAAAGGTTAACTTGTTTTCAGTGGTAGTCCATATGTTGAAGGTCCCCTAAGGGCAGAGACACATCTGAGATGTTGGCTCTACAACATTAACATGCTGCTGTGAGCTCTGGATCGCTCACTATGAAAACGTCCCAACCCTAAACTTAACGTCCACACTGCAACCTCACTGAGCCTGAGATTCATTCTTTTCTGAATTATGACAACTGAAAGGTTTTGGGGGGCTTGTGTCCGCCCAAAAAGAAACAAAGCACTGCAGAGCCTCAAACACTGGCACCAAAACACTCAATAATATAGAAAATAACTGCTGCTTGGAAGCAAAGCTGTGAACGTCTAATTAAACACCAAATACACAAGGTGACACAAAGAGCTTTTGTAGCACAAGCTGGGAACAGGAAACAGTGGGATAAACACAGTCCCCCAATTACAGACAATTACGGGAAATTATGGCACACAGATTATCACTGACAATCCCAACGTCTGTCAGCTGGAAATAGGATTTACTGATCTTCTAACACTTTACTCTATCGGTGTGTGTTTCGACCATATAAAACACTGTGATTTCTACTTTGTTAACCTCTGACCGTCCAATCACATAGCACCATGTCCACATAGGGTGCAATGTAATAACAAAGTCTCTATTCATGTCAGTGCACCCTGCAGGTCTACAAGCAAAGCTGGGCAGAATAAACACAGCCATTCATGTGTTTGTAAAGAAGCGCTCACCTTTTCCTACAGAGGTGCGTAATGATAGCCGGTGAGTAAAGAGGCCGTTTCCGTCAGTCTGCCCCGAGGCGCCCAGCCTGCTGAGTAATGCCCACGGGTAACTTGGGAGCTGAGATTTGGGGTGGGAGAAATGTGAGTCTGAAGAGAGCAGCAGGGTCCTCAAGAGTGCAGCGGGCTGTGGGAGAGAGAGACACTGATAAAACGAAGGTTACGAGTCACTGGCGAGGAAGAAACAAACAAGGAGAGGCAAGCAAAAAAGAAATGAGGCTGTGAGGACTAAAAGGAAACGTGAAATGGCAGCTGCCAGCTTAAATCTACCGTGAGTGCTCGTATCCATCAATACGTCCTCTTCCTGTCTGACACTCAAGTGATCAGGATGATTCATTTCTCACTGCTGTTTGGTTAAAAATGCAGCCTTACCTGGAAACGTTTGATTTTATCTAGGGAAAAGCTGACTAACCAATTTGAGTTCACGCTTCTCGCTCCATAGGTCTCTGATCTGAGGGGGCAAAGCGAAGCCCCTCCTCTTCTCCCCAGTGAATTACACCCTCTCTCCCAGGTTTTTCTCCCCCACTTGGCCTAATGAGGTCTTCTTCTGGAGTTGGCGGAGGAGAGGGGAAACACAAGGAAGAGAGGAATAGAATAAAACTTCAAACGCCTCTTTAGGTACTTCTTTTTCAAACGTTCTTCCCTGCAAGTGTCTGTTACACAATCCTCCTTAAAGTTGCAGGAGCTCTGAACCCTGGCCTCCTTACTGCTGGCTGCTATTGTTCAGGCACTCGGGGAAGCTGAGAGTAAACAATGGTCCTAAAATTAATTAGTCAAGCTAAAATTAACACATTTCTAGAAGATAATGAAGTAAAAGCAACAAATACTTGCTTCTTCTAACTTTTTAAAGCTGAGGGTTTTCTGCAGTAGGCAGTGGGAGAGTGTGGCAGACACTATGTTGTGCAACCTGTAGTTTTACAGCCAGGACTATAAAACTGAGCACGCCAATGTACGGAATAAAAATAGCATATTTCATGGCACAAAACTGGCCTTCGGGAGGTCACATAAGTATGACTGGTCCAAATGTAGTGAAGACAAAGCGTCTGTGTTAAGTGGGTGACCAAAGCCTAGCAGATATTTTATTGTTCTTTGAGCTTTTTATAATGCCACTGCCTTATCCAAACATCCTCATATTAACAGGATTTGCCTGGTGAAATAAAACGATCTTAAGTAACTCTAATCTCAAAGCAGATGGAGTAACAGCCAGCTGCTTGTGAAGCTTCATCTTGTGGTGTATCTGTTGTTAGTGCACCCTCTTAAAACCCAGGAAAGCTGCCAGAAGGAAACTGATCTCGCTCTCTCACGTTGTGCATTTATTTTTTATAAGAGAGTCAAGGTGTGCCCGCCTATATTAGGGAGTGAAAGCACAAAGGTGAAACGCATTCACCTTTGTGAAGGGGAGAATATTTTACAGAGACTAGCACTGAAGGAAAAAGCCAAGACACATTTTCTACAGGACAGTATATCACAGTTTTCTTGTTCTTGTTGCAGCCTAACAGGTTCGAAACAAAGGTTTCACAATATGTTCCTTTAAAACCAAAGAATGAGCAGATACCAACAAAACCCAGAAGACTAGAAGCTCTGCTGCTGCGCTACACATGGACCACCCAATAAACGAAGGGCGCCAGTGTTGAAACTTTACAACCAGTAAAGCCAACAAATCTTCCTTAACAAACACATACACACTCCAGGTCTCGAGTGCCGGTGTCCTGCAGGTTTCAGATGCGTCCTTGATCCAACACAGCTGATTTAAATGGTTAAATGACCTCCTCAACATGTCTTAATGGCTGTGTCTCAATTCCTAGGACGCATCCCTCGTGGGCCACATTTGTAGGCCGATTACGTCACAGCGACGCGACGAAGGCTGTCCCAATTCAACTCCTACAAATGCGGCCGACAAATGCGGCCTACATTTCCCCGAATTTGTAGGATGGGTCTGGTGTATCCTACGTGGCCCACCATATCCCAGAATTCATAGCGCAGCCCAGCCAATTCCAGTTTCCACCACTGGCGGCAGCAACGGAGACGGTAAAACCGAGGAGGTGGAAGCGGTAAGGGCGGGAACAGCTGGTGACGCAAATCTGAAGGCTAGACCGTCCCATTTCACAAGCCTCGCACTTCCGGCCGACGTACGCCGCTTCGGCTACGGCCCACGCCGGATGTGTCCTAGGAATTGAGACACAGCCGAAGTTCTCCAGAGGCCTGCTAATGAACTCATCATCTGATTCAGGTGTGTTGTCCCAGGGTGAGATCTAAAACCTGCAGGACACCGGGCCTTGAGGCCTGGAGTTGGACACCCCTGCCATAAGGGCTTGTTGGTCCCCACAAAGATTTGAATACACACTCACACACACACACAAAAAGCAGAAATGTTTGCAGTCAGTTAATGACATAAATCGTCAGCTATCAAATGTCCATATCAATTTGAGCACTATTAATGTTGTATTAGAAACCTGCCTGTGATCATCTCCAGCTTACAGACACTAAACATACACATGCATCGCAGCGTCGGCAGGACGTGCAGCTCCAAAAAGCAGATGTACGATAAACAGTGAAGGAGCAGAAACATTCCTCGCTGCAGATGGCTAAGGTCCAATCAAAACAAGTGCCCCTGAATGTCAGCGTGCTGGGTCACACTCATGTCACCACGTCTGTTTCAGTGGTGTGTGTGTGTGTGCACAGTTAAGATAAAGACTGACAGATGAGACTGGCCGTCTGCTGCACAGACGTCAGCTCTTCAACATGATGGCGAAGGTCTTGGATGGAAAACATGACGATTACATCGGAGCTGGCAGGAGATCACGATAGGACAATCTCTACCTGATCCAAACCGCCCCCAAATATATTTTTAAATTTTTCTTAATTTAAAAATATATTTGTCTTATTTTGTTTTTAAATGATCTGAATAACACATTATTAGTAAAGATATCGCAGCTGTTTTCATGCTCTATGAAATCAAATGTCAACTGTAAGCAAAAGGAAGTCAAACATTTACACAAAAGCAAACATTTAATGTTTACTTATTATGATCATTTCTGCTGTCATTTGGCACCACAAAGTTTTAACACCAAAGAAGACATCTTTATAGAAATAACTAGAAATATACTGATTATATTTGTGTATAATATAAAGTACCAATACCAGGGAACAGGAAATATAATCTAACGCTGGCATGAGAATGAATCCTGTTAAACGGTAGCGTTGACAGGAAGGACACACGAGACAAACGTGCTTTCCGTTACAAATCAGGCAGCCATCCACAAGGAAGCACGACAATACAGAAGCCAGAGAAAGCCCTGACCTCGGAGGCTGAGGTCACCGCTGTAACCAGGCGGTATCAGCGCTGAGAGCCCATGAGCACTTGCGGCGATTAACCATTATTACCACTGTTATCTGCACTACTGTCACATTTCACGGCTACGGCACCCACGTGTAAACACCGCTCGGTGACCAGTTTCCCTCGTCAGCGCCAACTTCATGTGCTGACGAGGCAGAAATCTAATCTGCGGTGGGGCCTACGGATCTAACAGGAATTCTGCCTGACACTTTACCGCCTGCCTGAAAAACGCAACACGAGCAACTAACTGCTTTCCGTGGATTCGTTTAGCCAAACAAACCATGACCAAACCCACACATCCTTTTAATAAATTAGTGAGTAATTATGGTGATGCATACTGGTGAGCTAATCCGCAAACGAAACTATCCACCATAAAAGCACAGAAAGAAACTTTCTGCTCGCATCTCGCCTTTCCAGATCCGCCTGGCACAATGAGGCTCCGCACAGGGAGCAGCACATGTCGTCATTGGGCACCACAGTCTGAAGAGGCATATCTTGAGAAAGGAGTAGGTGCAACAAAAAAAAACAAAAAAAACAGAGAAGAAAAGTGGAATTTGTTAACAAAATGAAACAAAAGAAAAGCACAGGGGAATAAAAAGAGGCGCCTGGAACAGTAAGATTAAGTAAGAAGAACTTCTCCACTTCTAAATCTTTGTGTTTCCAAAAATAAAGTCAAACAGCGTTATTGTAGTCACTCATAAGAACTCTTCTCCTTACTTTCAGCTGGGGAACACCGCAAGTCTGTACGAAGCAGTAATAAGTCAACCCAGCGTTTATCAGTGTAGATATTAACACGTCCACATGAAAAGGACGGCGTCGTGTTATAATACCGATCACACGCTCGCGTAAGTCTGCTGGAGGCAGAGGGGAGAGTTCACGAGGAGAAAAAAAACTTTGGCCAGTGTGAAGCAAGCAAAGCTGTTAAATTCTGCCTGTGGAAGATAACACATCCATCGGTATCTGTCATCAAGACCTGACGTACCAACGAATGACAAACGTTTAACCACCGTCAGCTGTTTCAGCTCTGATAATAAAGAATAAATCATTTGAATTCAAACTTTGATCTATTTGAAAAACTGATGTAAGGTAGACAAGTACAAAGTGCTCTGTTTTCGGATCACATATTGAGGCTTTAAGAGCAATAAGGTATTTTTTATATCGCAGCCAGCACGAATAAAGATGCTTATGAGAATCCATATTTCTTAGTGACACTCTACAGGGAAAAATACAACTCTGCACTCTGAAGTCCGACAGATCTGCAGAGGATTCATTGATCCACAGGCAGTGATTTCACTCATGTTGATCCCTTATCTCAGGTTGCCCAAAATAAGAATAAGAATACTTATTAAGTGCGTTTGCTTCCATAAAACAGTGTTATCTCTCAGATGATCTCATAAATGTGGGCAATAGGATTTCATCTAAACATAAAAAGGCTTCAACTATTGTTTCAAAGTCAATATTTGAGTCTAAACTGCCGCCCCCAAACCTGGACAAATAAAGAGGGCTGTGTCACTAAATAAGAAAATTACATTCATTATCAGTCACTCTAATGGTTATTAGTGCAGTAACTGTACTTATCAGCTGTTGGACCTGTGAAAGATGTAAGAACAAAAACAAGCTCTCAGATCTGATTTCCCTCCACACTCGTTCGTACCTTTTCCATGAACGAAGACCGCTCTTGAACAGATCCTTTGCCATTTGCAGCAGTTTGCTCCTCCGACCTCTTCTGTCCTCTCACATCTGCACTCTGACCTCTCTCTCCTCCCGGCCCACTTTATATACAACCGGAGTGAAGACCAGGCAAAGCTGTGCATGCCTTCATCAACCCCTAATTATTGTTTCGCTTGGTTCTCGCGCAGTTATCATCTACCAAGGCTGTCATTAGATGAGAGAGTGATAGCTGTGGGCACTGTTTTGGTTCACCAAACACACTGTCATTGTGCTCCACTCATCCTGAGTACACTCCCGAGGACCACCAACCATAAAATTAAAGGGTTTCGACATGACCCGGAGTGACTCAGACCCTGCCTCTCTTTCCCAGAGCAGCAATCCAGAAACAGAAAGCCACAGAGCATGTGCACTGAAGTCAGTCACACACATTTTAAGTGACGGGTTACTGTTTCCTTTATACTTTAAGAGAACAATAAAGACAATAAACTAGATGGCTGCAGTGTAAGGTAGGTTGGGTGTAGCACAGACACAGCTAATAAGCGCTAAGACTAACAAAATACTAGAATTTCATCATTAAACCTTAAGCAAAGACTTCATGGACAGTCTGAACCACACAGTAAGCCCTAATATCAGACAGATAAAAACACTCCAACAGGTAACAGCAGCATATGCATGGTCCAGTTTAATGAGTCAGAGTAGTGAGGCCTGGTCAGGAGCTCTGAAGAAATCATCCAGATGAAAAAGGTAAAAGAAAAACAAATCACCGTCCTCAGAGCTGGTGAAGAGGGAAACTACTTAAAGAGTTAAACCCTTTCTGAGCCACACTGTAAATACGCCACATGCTATGGCCAGGGTAATCAATCAAAAATCAATCAAATTAATTCAGAACCTCTTTGTGTTATTTTTGTTCTTCTGCATAAAGAGCAATAACGGGTTTCGAAAGGAGCCAGTTAAGGTGGTTCGGGCATCTGATAAGGATGCCTCCTGGACGCCTCCTGGGTGAGGTGTTCCGGGCATGTCCCACCGGGAGGAGGCCCCGGGGCAGACCCAGGACACGCTGGAGAGATTATATCTCTCGGCTGGCCTGGGAACGCCTTGGTGTTCCCCCGGATGAGCTGGAGGAGGTGGCTGGGGAGAGGGAGGTCTGGGCTTCTCTGCTTGGGCTGCTGCCCCCGCGACCCGGCCCCGGATAAGCGGAGGAAGATGGATGGATGGATGGATGGATGGATGGATGGATGGATGGATGGATGGATGGATGGATAGATTGCAGCCAACATCAATAAAGTTGCTTCAAAGAATCTGCATTTCTTACTGAAGCTCTCATCCAAATCAGGTGGTTAGGGGAGGGGGCGGGTCTTCTGACAGCTATTCGATCTCCTGGATGATGTACATTTGGTGTGTGTTCACATGATTCTGTTTTTGTGCGACCACGTGTGTCTGTACGAGTGAGTGTGTCTGTCTGTAAACCTTTAACACC
The DNA here is from genome assembly GCA_015108175.1 of Pelvicachromis taeniatus. Classification (NCBI taxonomy): domain Eukaryota; kingdom Metazoa; phylum Chordata; class Actinopteri; order Cichliformes; family Cichlidae; genus Pelvicachromis; species Pelvicachromis taeniatus. Next base: position 437 of record VURO01014410.1, on the reverse strand, counting down.
CATTTAAGCCCTCCATAGAACAAATCTGCCAGAGCTTATCTTTACATTTTACATGTTGTGGCGCCATTTTTGGGAGTATTTAACGTTGCTATGCATCAATACAACCGCTGGAGCCCAGATTTTATTAATAGGTATGTATTAGGTCCATAGTAACTACATAAATTGCTAAAATGTGCAAAGACTACAAAGAAATTTGTTTTTTTTGTTTGCATTTTTTTTAAGTTACAGAAATTTTAAGGATTTATATCCTTTAAAATTGTAAATGCAAAAAAGCATAGCTTCCAACCACAGGAAGCTCATTTCACGTGTCTTCATAATTTCATTTTTGAGATGAACAAATTCTCAGAACTGCAGCAAAAACTAAAATAAATATTATTGTGCACAATTTACTGGACCTTTAAAAGGCCCTGGAGGGGGGGGGGGGGCACTACATTTCC
>VURO01014407.1:28653-52300 GCA_015108175.1 Pelvicachromis taeniatus | reverse complement strand
ATCAGTGACCTCCTGACCCAGTATGAACCATCCAGATCCCTCAGGTCATCTGGATCCTGTTTTTTATCAGTTCCCAGAGTCAGAACCAGACATGGAGAAGCCGCATTCAGCTTTTATGCTCCATATATCTGGAACAAACTCCCAGAAAGCCTCAGATTAGCTGAAATACTCAGTTTATTTAAATCCAGGTTGAAGACTCACCTGTTCTCAGCTGCATTTGAATAAAGCACTAAATCCGCACAGTTTTACTTTTAGCTTACATTTCAAAACTTACCTTTTAACTACTGATTTTATCTACTGTTCCTCTTTTTTTTTTAATCATGCTTTTTTATATGTTTTTGTCTTTTAATGTCTCTGTAAAGCACTTTGAATCACCTTGCTGTTGAATTGTGCTATATAAATAAACTTGCCTTGCCTATTATAGTGTGTGCGCACAACACTGTAACACTAACAGTTAAATATGTATGCAATTGTCTGCTTCGAGTACAGGTTACTCATGAAATAAGCAACTGCAACTCAAAGGTTTGGGATCACATGTTTTTTCAAAGAAAGGCATACTTGTTTTCATCTAATATAATCATTGCACATTGTTTGCAACATTTCTGATTAGCTTATATCATATAAAGACAAATGTGATTTTTGTAAACAAAGCAGGCTTTTGAGCAGACGTCACATTTTGAATGGGGTGATCATCATTCTTCACGTCATACCTAGAGGTCATGAGGCTCCGTGTAGCCACGTTTAACCTTGTGAGAATGCAACACGTGCTTCCTGTACTGCCCTGTAGGTGAGAGAAACCTTTCTCGTACGCTGAAACAGTCCGCTTAGAATTCCTTGAATAAGATCTTAGCAACTGTACAACACAGCCACGTGGGTCAGGTTTCCCAGAAGCCCCCCGACAGCTCGCGCGTTCAGCTTGACAAATGCTCTCAGCTGGCTCCAGGCCTGCTTTCACTCAACATTGCTTGCCCCCCTGTGGTTGTTAATTTATGCTCTTGGGACTCATCATACATTGACCTTTGCATAACTGGTCTTAGGATGAATAAAATTTAATCAAATTAATTGTATTGATGCAGGAGACTACTGTAATTGCAGAATGGGATCATGAGTCTTCAGTTGATGTCTGCTATAGAGGAAAAGTGTAAGCAGGGTCACGGGTTTAGTTGGTTTTACTCAAAATGAGTAATACTGCTTCTATTGGCAGGAATATTTTTTATATACATTTATGTAAGGCCTTCACTGGAAAAGACAACAGAATCTCAAGAAACTAAAGAAAATAAGATGAAATGAAATGCTGTCTGCAATGATAATTCACCTCTTAATTTAATATGGAGTTGAATGAAAAGACCTTATGCGCCTGCTCTGGACACCTTTATGCACTTTTTCCAGTCTTTTTGCATAAAGATGGTATTTAAGACACTCATATTTAAAGCTGTTGGAATGTGTAAAGGTTTTTAGCCTGGGACTGAAAGACACATGAAATTATGGCAGTAATGTGATAACATGTTATTCATCTGGCTCAGTGTGTGAATGTGTGTGTTTCTCCAAACAGACCAAGCTTTTGTGACACTAGCCACAAATGACAGCTATGCAAAGGGAGCGATGGTCCTCGGCCAGTCGTTAAGAAGCCACAACACAACCAGGAAGCTGGTCGCTCTCGTGGGGCCACACGTTGCAGAACCTTGCAGGTAACAGCATCAATTGTTTAGCCATTACCGGAGGAAAAGAGGCGGCATACACACTGATGTAAATCACACCGTCTGTTTTATAGAGATGTGTTGCACTCCATTTTTGATGAGGTGCATGTGGTGGACGTGATGGATTCAGGCGATTCGGCTCATCTGGCCTTGATGAAGCGTCCGGACCTGGGGGTGACTTTCACCAAACTGCACTGCTGGACGCTCACACAGTACAGCAAGTGTGTGTTTATGGACGCTGACACACTGGTGAGAAAGAGATCTGTTAACGGCACAAAAACCACACAGCACTCACAGAATATCATGAATAATTTTTCAGTCTAGCTGCCACTCTTATTCTTTCTTTTCTCGTTATTTTTTTGTAGTGATGTAAAGACACAGTGGACATTTAAAATGCTTTTCCTTCCCAAACCTTTCCTGTTTTCATAAATTATTCTTAATAAATTTATATTTATGCATTCAGGTGTTGTCCAACATAGATGAACTCTTCGAGAGAGAGGAGTTATCTGCAGCTCCAGATCCTGGCTGGCCAGATTGTTTCAACTCTGGGGTATTTGTCTTCAGACCATCCAATGAGACCCACGAGAAGCTCATCACATTCTGTGGGGAAAATGGCAGCTTTGATGGCAAGTGAATCTGTGTAAATACATCCAAACATACTATTGTCTATAGTGAAAAGTAAGGGCTAGCTGTGCTCCTTCATGTCTTATCATGCTTAAACTCTTAACAGCTGACGATGAAGTTTACAATTTCCATTATTTAACCTGCTAATCAGCAAATTTTAACACAGTAAAGGGTGACGAGAGCTATTTGCTCAATGCTGTAGTTATTTGCTCATCAAGCAAAAGGATTGGCATCGAATGGCATTCCTGAAGCAAATCTCTGGGAATCATGAATATCTCTATAAATCATCGCTGCAATATATTGAGTAACTGTTAGCAACTTATGTTGTTCAGATCACTGTTCCTGACACCATGATGGAAAAGAAAATATTTATATTTTTCAGTAAAAAGTGGTTTCCAAATGTATCCTTAGTGGCCTTGTAGGCAGCCTTTTGTGGGAATGGCTGGTGGTATTTAGTGTGAACACTAAACACTCTTACCTCTCGAAAGTTACAGGAACTCCACTGATTGAACTACAACTTAATGTGTTGTTGCAGAGGGTTTCTTTGAATAAACAAGTTTGAGTATCTGAATAAACTGCATTCTTTTAAAAGCCCTGGTTATATTTGGACAGTGTACGCATGAACATGATGGAAAATGCCACCAGAATAAGTGTTTTCAGCATAGTTCACGTTTGAAGAATTTATTTGTTTTTTATCTTTTTACTTTTATTTTACCATGTCGTATGAGGAAGTCCCATATCCAAATCAATGATTTGGCTAAGGTAGCAACCATAGCGATTCACAAATCAATAAAAAAAAATGAAATTAAGTGCTAAAAAGATCAAAGCTAGTTGTGTCTGTGGCTCAGAAAGTTGCTAAATCATAGAAATCCTCTTCCTTGGCCTCTTCACACTGTTTAATAAGAGTTTTTGCCATATGTTGTTACTCATTGTATCTTCCCCCAGCGTTGTCAGCACACCCTTTCAGCTTCTATTTTTACGTGTCAGATAGGACACGGTCTGTGGGAATGTACAGAATGCAGTGGTGGTGGGTATTCTTGTATCTACTATCGTGTGTGTGTGTGGATTACAGCGGTGAGAGAAGAGCGGTCGGATGAGGTGAAAATGCCAGAAACTGAAGAACATCTTTATCCTGAAAGACACTAAAGCATCAAACGCTCTTGTCAAGTCATTTGTCGGCTATTACTAATCTAAAGTCTGTTGTGTGTTTTTGATCTGTATAAATCACTGGCTATCTCTCATTGTTCTCTGTTATATCGTGAAGTGTGTTTGATAATGTTTGTCTGCTTGTCTTTGTCTTCAGGTGGAGATCAGGGAGTTCTCAACAGTTACTTTAACACCTGGGCGACAGCAGATATTTCCAAACACCTCCCCTTTATCTACAACCTCAGCAGCATTGCCATCTACTCTTACCTACCAGCTTTCAAACAGTTAGTATGCACTCACACTCACATGCACACGATTTCTCTTTGAAAACTACAGAAACTACTAAATGTGAACATGTGAGGAAATACTGACTGCACTCATGGTGTGGTTGAGGTGACATAAAACTTCCTCGGTCAGTGCAAATGTTCTGTGTTTGTGTGTGTCACTGGGTGGGTGTTAAATTACAAGAAGCCACTGAAAGAAAACGCAAGTTTAACCAAAACCTGGCTCATATAAAAGGAACTACAGCAGCTGTATATGCTGTTTCATTTGAATCTGAACCGTATGCGTTCTTTTGGAGGAGATTGGTGGATGCGGTGTGTCGTCGTGATTCATATATTTGGATGTATGTATTTGGTGTTTAGTAGAGTTTTATAGGAATGTAGCGAGAAAATGTAGCAGGAAGTGTGTCATGCAGCTTTTGAAATACACACTTTAGAATCCATTGGTCATTCTTCGATCAGCAGTCACATTATCAATACACATAGATGCCTTAACATGACATAACTCCATCGTGTTGCTTTGAATCTTGGGGTAAATCCTCTCATTCATGGAGGCATTGCTTGATATCACAAAAGTTTTTTTTTTTCCTGTTCTCATCCAAGTAAATTTTTTTTCTCCTCTTCTAGAGTTTCCACTATCAAGAGGTCGCTTCTTTTTTCTTCGTTACAATAATGTCTTTTCACTTTTTTGATCCCTGTTGAGAGTTTACATGAACAGCTAACTGTCAGTCGGTTGCTTAATGACTTTTAGGCCTGTACAAATAATTAGGGACTTTTTCTCTTGTATTTAAGACTAGTGACGTAAGACCCTTAAGTCACTTCTTCATTGCTTCATTTCAAAACCACTGTTGAAGCAATACACAGAAAGTAAGAAAGAGAAAGAAATGGAGGTTGACTCGAACTGCAGTATGACCAAACTGGATCATTGCCATTTAGAAAAAAATCCTACTGGAGTTCACAAATGCTCTGAAAGAAAGTACAGTGATAATTTTAATTCAGCCCCTTCTTCTTCTCCTCCTCCTTCTTTGTCATCAAAGCCACAGTTTTGATGTTCACCACTGCTGATCATCTGCATTCATCTCATCTTATCCCTAGCATCCTTTTCTCCCACGCCAATTCTCTGCATGTCCTCTATCACTATATCCATTAACCCCTTTTGCGGTCTTCCTCTTTTCCTCCTGCATGGCAGCTCCATATTCATTATCCCTTGTCCAGTATAGCCACTATACCTCGTCTGCACATGCCTCTCAACTTTGTCTCCAGACCGCTCAACCTGAGCTGTTCCTCTGATGTACTCATCTGTAATCTTGTGCATTCCTGTCACTCCCAGAATTGACAGGAAACAATCGCATGCTGTAAACCGAAGTTGGGTGTTGCAAATTTGGTGCAACATTCGAAAATTGCACATAGGTGTGAATGTAAGTGTCAATGGTTGTATGTCTCTCTGTGCTAGACTGGCGATCTCTCCAGGGTGTAACTCGACTCTCACAACCCTCCATCCCAACTAGGATGGTCTCCAGCACCCCCGCGACTCTGATAAGAATAAGTGGAAGAGAATGGATGGATGGATGGAGTGTTTAGAGCCCTCTCGCTGCATGTTTCTCTCTCTCTCCTTTTCCCCACTCACAGTCTTCTGTTTGTTTGCACAGGTACGGCCAGGGTGCCAAGGTGGTGCACTTCCTGGGCAAAGTAAAACCGTGGAACTACTCCTACGACGCTCAGAGTGGCGAGGTCAAGGGTCAGTCCTCACCTGACCCCTGCGTACTGCACCCTGACTATCTGCTGATGTGGTGGCAGGTGTACACCAAATCTGTGCTGCCTTTACTGCAGAAGGCCTATGGAGACACTCCCTTCCTCAGCGGCTTTATAGAGCAGAGCGATGAGGTATGTTAACGGTTTGTGGGCCTCGGGTGTGGCTGGTGGGAATGTGATGAAACATTAATGACTGTGAATGTATGTGATTTTAGGTGTTGTTGCATGTTGCATAATCAGCATTTCCTGACTGTTTTGAAACGTCTAATTGCATGGCAACTCTTCTTTTAAGTGTGAAATTCCATCATGTTGTGCAATTGCCAAATCTTTAATTTTTTTTCAATTTCTTGTAAAGCTGCATTTAAAATGCTTGGATTAGTCCTAATAGTAAATAAGAGTTGATTGGTTCCATATTCCTCAGCACCAGACGATGTCCGTCGCTGCTGACTTTGTCATTCCTCTCAGCAGTGCCACAACTGCATGAATAGCTTACTGTCACCAGTGAGCCGTGCTGGGACCTTCGGCAACTGTTTAACACAGAATAGCAGGAAGTTGCTGTACAGTCTGTAAGTCATAGCACTGTCATGAAATAGCTCTGTCACAAAGGAAGGCTGCCAAAAGCCCGTGGCTTTGCCCAACAGCCTGAAACTGTGCCATATTGTGTCAGTCTTACATGTTTATACAGACAAGCAGGAGGAAAAAGGGAATTTTCCATTTGCTATGACTAACTTTTTAAGACTCTGATGGTGTAGTTCTTTAGACCTGGACGCGGATCGGCTTTATTTGACGTTTTTATATAAGACTTTAAATGATGAGTAGAAATTCGACACAATTTTTGATCCAGCTGCATTAAGGACAGAAGTATCAAGAAATCTCACTAAAGAAAAGTGATCAGAATGTCTGTTTACAGTTTGATATTTGAAGATTTTTCTCTTCATACTCATAGATATATGAGTATGATATTCTGAAAGGATTATGATATGTGGAGATCAGGGTGAATACAAACCGATTGGAGACTGTTGTGAATCAGGAAACAACTTCTGGAATAAAAATATTTGTTTAAGTTATAAATTCTAATTGACTTCCACCTGATACAGTTCATTGAGTGCACATCCAGCTTCTAGAACTTTTCATTTTCATGGTGTTATGATAAATGATCTCAGAAAACAGTACTCCTCTTATCTGCTGCGAAAGTCTCTTTTATATTTTTACTGTCCTTAAGAAATGCCTGCACGTACCGAACGTGTCTCAAGGCCAGAAAAGAGCAAATTCCTCTGTGAGGTAATTCCAACGGAGCATGGCCGGGCTTCAGGAAAGCAGTCCTTATAAAGTATTGCTCTAGTTTCACTGATTCATTCATTCTCTCTCCATGTCATGCAGGGTAAGCTTTACGAGGATGTAAGAGAGGAGTCGGTGTCCTCTCCTCCTTCTGTGCCTCAGAAGATTTCATCAGAGGAGCGGAAGCAGCGTTGGGAAGCGGGCCAGATCGACTACATGGGTGACGACTCGTTTGCCAACATCGAGCAAAAACTTAACTCTTTCCTAAAGTAGTGGGCGACCGAAGGAGCGTGACGGACACCGGTTGAAGCTCTGTGAGGTTGGGTGGGGGTGGAAGGTGGGAGTGTAAACCACCACTCAGTGAATCACAGGGGCTTGATTGGCAGGTGACTGGATGAATGCTTCTAAGCAAATTTCGGTCTCCCCCTCTGCTTCCTGTCAGTGTGTAGAGGGTTAAGTGTGACAAAAACAAAATTCCCATGCACTCCACCTTCCACTTTTTTTTCCTCTTAAAGGAAAAATTTGACATTACTTTCTTGCTGAGAGTTAGGGGAGAAGCTTCAATTGTTTTTATGGTAAGTGTGAAGCTATAGCAGCAGCTGACCAACTAACTCCCTTAGCACAGAGACTGCAAGTAGTCATTATTATCCCTCAACTGAGTGCTATGTATTCTGAGATGTAATTTAGTTGCATAGCTAGCGGTACAAACAAATATATAGTGAGAGATACTTTAATGAATCCCAGAGATGTGTATTGTCTGCCTGGAATATTATTGTATAGTAGTATAATGGAGTATTTATCAGGTTGAAAAAAAGAAGGCTAAATTCAGTATTTTCACTGGTCCTTTACATTAATCAGTGCACCTGTGCAAACATTTTAAAAGTGGAGAGATGCATTTTACAACTGAAATGAAAAAAATAATAATTAAATTTGAACTTGTTTTCCCTCCCATTTACCTGTTCAAGGTTATGTGACCCAATCGCCAAGTGATGTATCGAATTCTGAGGTAACAAATACTGAGTGAAAGCTACTAGTCTGTGTCCAAAGTTAACAAAGACTAGCGATCGATTAGAAACAGTTGTTTTATAACCTGTAACGTATCAAACTATTTTCTTGGCCAAGCACCTCAGGCCACATAAATACATAAATGCTGATTTTTACAAATTTTGTGTGTGCGTAGATGAATTATGATGAATAAATGAGCTGCAATCGATGAACCTCCGGGTGCTGGTTGGTCAGTTGTGCTTTGGCTGTTTCTCCAGCTCGAGTCTTCATGCTAAGCGAGGTTATCCAGCTGTGTGCAGCAAATCCTCTCACCAAACTCTTGACAAGAAAGCCAAAAACCTGTAGCTACTTCCTAAAATATCTGTTCCTTTTAAGTGCACCTGTTGAAAACGGATCACACTTCCGAGTCTTCCTGACCTTTGGAAAAACTGAGCAGCTCAGCAGAAATGCAGTCGCTTCAGGATTTTTTCCGTCTATCCTACCTGCAATAAACCTCTCTGTCTAAACCACTTTAAAGCACATATGCAGACAGTTGTTAGAATCCTGCTTTAAATGACAGTTCACCTCACTGGAGTGCACAGATGAGCGTTCCCTTCTGTGCCTCGGACACTTACCAGCTCCCTGTGACTTCAGCTTTGTGTTGTCTGGTATTGTATTAGGGGCTAGACGTGTTGTGTTGTATTTGCATGGCACAGTTAAAACATGGATCCGTAATGAGGTGCTTCCACCCGCATCTGTTAACAGTCAGGTTTGTCTTGTGTTTTCGTGGGATTGTGCTGTAGTGCACTCCCCAGACATCTGTTACCGTCCATCCGTCCCCTGCATGTATGTCCCCGTCAGACTTGCATCAGTGCGTCTGTGCCATTAACTGGGTGCAATTTCTTTACTTCCTTACTGTAGTGTAACCAGCTGCCTTACTGCTGTTTACTGTTTACAAAACCTCACTTACTGTAACTGCTGCTAGTGGCACAACGGTTTGAACGTTGACTCCGTCCCTTGCCGTTGCCAATACCCTCTTTGCTTCAATCCTGCCGAGTGCCCCTCAAAACTGTTACCCACAGCTGTTAAGTAAAACACTCCTAAAACAAGCTGGCAAGGTTGAGGGAGAAGTCCATACATAGCTTTGGGGTTGCAATTGTAGTGACGTTAGTGCACATCTGTCCTGTTTCCCAGCTGTTAGCTGTACATCCCTCTGAAAGCTCAACTAAAAAAATAAATAAAAAAAACTCCTTTAATCCACCTCTTGTGTTGCTTAATTTTTTTTACTGTACTTGTGGTTGGATGTAGTGCTGCAGCTGTGCTATTTGATTTCTGTCAAATGTCAAGGCTGTGGAAAATCAAGTGTAAACAGCCCGAAATGTCTGGTTTTATATTGACTAAGATTTGGAAACTGTATTTAAAGCTACATTTTATTTTGGAAACTGATCCATTTTAAAAGGTTGATTAGATGGTTGAGATGTTTACTGAACATGCTGCCATCATTTGTTCTACTTTTCCTTTACGTGGTATGACAACAGATGTGTCACGTGGCCAACAGATCATTTTCTCTTCCTTTAAGTTTTCATGTAATATCTGGAAGCTGTTATATTTACAGTGTTATTTATATCTAGATAGATGGATATCAGCTACAGATGTACCATATCAGTCCTGTGCATTTCTTTCTTTTTAGAGTTATTAAAAAAAACTCAAAATATCCTCACAACTGTTCAGTTTTACATGGGGGAAAACTCAAAATTCAAACTGCTACAAGGTAGTTTGCTGGGTTCAACCTTTGCATCGTTTAATTATTAAACTTAATCTCTTTATCAGTCGCTTCCAGTGATCAGCACAGTATTGGTTTGTTAAAACATGTAAATCAAGAGTAGCAGTTGCTAAATATGACAGCTGAATAATATGAATGCTTACCAAGTGATACATCCTGCAAATTTGTATCAAAATAGTAACTTAAAAACCGTTGAGCACATTTATCATCAACAAAAACTCTGCCTGACCATGACAAACAAATACAGATTAAATGATGGTTACGGTTGAAATGCAAATCGTTGTTTGTAACTCGTGTTAACACTTCAGTTCAAGTCCAGTACCAGGTGTCTACAGCTCCATCAGAGCTCTGATGTCATCGATGCGAGATGTCTTCCTGTCAGTGTTTGTGGATCCGAATGCCTTCTCTATCAGGACCTGTTTCTTCCTCTGGATCTTCACCATATTCTCCTCCACTGAATCCTTCACAATGAACTGCAGCAAAAAATACAAACATAGTCACACGATTAGCTGCAGATATCTTTTTTTTTAAAGTTAAAAAAATATATATTAAAAATCACTAATCAGCTAGAATCTGAACATATACCCTCATCTGACTCGTATACCCTCCATGTTGTATGGAAAGTATGTCTTTCCAATACTATGTGTAGTGAGAGCCAAATTACTGACCTTAGTGACTACAACTTTCCTCTTCTGGCCCAAACGGTGGCAGCGGTCAATGCACTGCTCTTCAGTAGCTGGGTTCCATGCCTAAGACAAACACAGAGAGAGTTCACTGTAACTGAAAATATGCTAAATGTATTCCTGAAACCTTCTATGATAAGATAGATTTACAGCTTTCATTCTTAGAGATCGTCTTTGTCAACCTTGTGCACCGTGGTAAACATTGGTGCCATTTTGACTTGTCATGCAACCCCCATGGCATTGCTAGCTACATTGGTGGAACCAATGCAGCTTGCTTGGCTAGGCTGGAGGCACAAATGTGCAAGTAGGTCAGTCTATGAAACATCAATGCAGGCACAGGAATTCCCTGCTGCAACAGCTGAAAAAGATCAGATGTTCTGCAGAAACCCTACCATCACTTTGTTTTAGTTAACTGGTGATATTTTTTTTTAACCAACAGCACTGATCATTAATAAACTGCAGTGAGTCAAGCATCCATCAAGTGTGAATATAGATGATTGTGGGACGGTGTTGACATGTGCACAAGCAATGATCAACTTTATCCTTAGGTGGAAAAGCAAGCCAGATCCTGATGCATACCAGTTCTATCAGTTTAGTTATGAGATAAGAGCTAAGTCCTGACCGAGTCACACAGTCATGTATGGCATTTGTATTGTTTTCGTTTTCCCTTTCTGTTAATGATTAAAAAAGATTAACAAAATTTCATTAATGTTCAGAGAGCAGTTCCTTGTCTATTTCAGTCAGTCCGCCTCCACTACATGCAATAAAGAAAATCTTAATCCTTGATAACATGATTCTTAAGACGTTGTCATTTTGTTTGTGTCATTATCTGTGCATAATTTAGTCTTTGGTCACCAACCTTTGTATGCTGTCTCATGCATATACCCATCTATAATGTGGTTGAATGTCTGCTTCCACTAGGCTTTGTACTCACGGGGTCCATGAGAAAAACGTGAGAGGCAGCAGTCAAGTTAAGCCCCACTCCTCCGGCTTTGAGTGACAGGAGCATGATGGTAGGGCTGTCGGCCGCTGAGCTCTGAAACTCCTGGATGACTTGAGTCCTTTTCTTTTGGGTCATGGTGCCATCCAAACGCACAAAACTGAAGCCATGTTCTCTGGTGAGGAGGAAACAGTTCCATCATGACAATCAAATAAAATATTTATTACAATCAATTACATTTACACAGTCTGTATGTAAGTCACCATTAGAGTTTCCTTCATAAATTTAGTTTATTGCCCTTTATTGTTTAGTTTATTGTAATTTATTCCGTGGTCATCAAAGCCACAGCTGCTGCTTCTTCTTTTTGTTTTGGTTGCTTCCTTTAGCGGTTGCCACAGCAGATCATCTGCCTCATTTTCCCCATCTACCCCAGCATCCTCTTCTGTCACACCAAGTCTCTGCAGGTCTTCCTTTTTTTCCCCTGTCTCCATATCCATCATCCTTTGTTTAATATATCCACTAACCCTTCTCTGCTTTCCCTCTCATATAACTTGTCCACTATTGTCACTGCCAATGAACATTTTGGCATCTTCAGCTCAGCCTCCTGTTTTTTGTTAGTACCACTGTCTCCAAGCCATTCACTCTTACACTCTCTTATCTGCTGGCCGTTGCTGTGGAGGGTTGATCCCAGGTATTTAAACTCATCCATCATTACTACCTCTGCTCCTTGTATCTTCACCATACCTCCGGCCTCCCTCTCATACGAGAATACGAACATGTATTCTGGCTTGCTTCCAGTGACTTTCAATCCTCTTCTCCTCAGAGCATACCTCCACCCCTCTAGGCTCTCTTCCACCTGCTCCCTGCTGTTGCTAAAGATCACTGTCATCTGCAAACATCCTAGCCCACGGAAACTCCTGCCTGATCTCATCTATCAACCTGTCCATCACCAAACAAATAAGGTGGGGTCAGAGCTGATCCCTGATGTAATCCCCTCTCCACCTTAATCCCATCTGTCACTCATACGGCATACGTCACCACTGCAAATCCTGAACCTATGATCTTAGTGTGCATTACCTGAGTGGAGTCTCCAGGATGGTGAGGAAGCGTGTAAACTGAGAGACAACCAAATACTTAATCCTGCTGTCTTTAGATTGCAACCTGAGCAGGTTTCCCATGAGTGCTTGCACCTGCAAAGACACAAATTTCAGAGAAAGAAAAAGACAGCTCTCACACTGCACAGTAAAAACCCATTTTCCACCACTGCCAAATCAAAACCGTGGAGGTACCTGCTAGCTTTATTGTAGAATGGTATCTGTTTTTAAGTTTTTGGTACCATCTCAACTGAAGTTGTGAAAGAGAACTAATCTGATCTATTATATACAAAAACATCATACCACTGATTGCTTAGAGATTAGTAGTCCATCCATGTGTGCACCATGGGCTTAATGACACGAGGCGTGATGACCAGCAACATGCTGAGAATCAGAAAATCCTTAACCTTTAATATATTTCAGTGTTTGTGTCCCTGTTCCTGTTTCCAGTGAAGACTGGCTGAAGCTTTACCGTGTGATGGAAATTAAGCTTAAGGTACTGTTCCTGTCTACTGAGTGCGTTCGCTATTTTCTCCTACTTAATTTGAGTGAAGGGAGTACCTTTGAGCTTGTCCTCCACCTCTCAGACTTTGTACTATTCTCTTCTTCCATTTCTTCTTGTGGAAACTCCACCAGTTCACTGGTCTTGATTTCCCTTTGACACAGAGGACAGCGCGCTGCCTCCTGTGCCAACATATAGAGCATCAGCAAAGACACTGAATATGTATTTGATTTATGTAGAATGACAACTAATTTACAAAAGCCTGATGCACATATACCTGTCCTGAAGTGCTGATGACTTGTGCGATGCATGGCCGGCAGTATACGTGGGCACAGTGTGTAATGACAGGCAGACGGATCGAGTCCAGACACACGGAGCACTCCTCATCAGAGCCGCTGGCCAGCACCAACCGCAGCTTTTCTATGAGACGCTTCCGCAGCTCTGCCGGTGTTGCTGCAGCACCTGAAGCCAGAAGGTGATGAGGAGGGAAAGTAATAATAAACGAATATGAGTAATCGGGACAAGGAGAAACATTTCTGATGTTTGTAATAATACAGGTATTCGTTTGGCTGATTATCTCAGAACAGGTAGTGTTAAGAAAACGGTTTTACCAGCAAAGTCAACTGTTTTCCTAAAGTGTCTTTGTATTAACTCAACACGTTAGAGCTCAAGATAGCAGCAGAACAAAGTAAAAAATATCCTGTTTATCAAGCAAAAAAAACCAACGAAATTCCCGCTACTGAGTTTCCTCATTGATAAGGTTGCTCATCGAATGTGTTCAAAAGTTTTGATCTCGTTAATCCACAAATCTCAAACTTCACCTAAATCTGAGGACATCTTTGCCAGCAGGTCAGGGTGGCAGCAGTGCTGTCGGAGCCTCATGAGAATGGCAAGCACATCAGCATAATTCCTGAAGACTGTCCCTTCAGCTACATATCTGCATAAATGCACATAAAATCATATAAAAATAAAAATGTATATTTTTATTATAACATTTGACATGAATGGATGAATCAACAGTCACATGTCCTGTCAAATAATCTTACACAGGTACTTTCTGTCTTAGCAAAAACACTCTCAAGCATGCTTGCACAGGTACATTCACACGCTCCACACGTACCTGCCAATGGTGTTTTTTCCTTCAGTGCGTGCCAGCTCGTACTCCTCCCTCTCTGGTGGGCTGAGCTCTACCTGCTCCACGTAGACTTTCTTCTCAGGCAGTGACACCAGAGGCCGCCCGTTTACCTCACTGCTCTTGGTCCGTCTCAGGGTGATGCACTTCACTAGTGTCTGAAGCTGTCTGCACACAGTAGCGAGTATCACAGACCAATACTGTAAGGTTTCTGATTATTAATAGTACTTTATAACAAATTCTTTAAAAAAGAAAAATCACAAACCTTTCTCATACCCTCACACAAAATGCTAGTATAACATTATGGCAAGGTGATTCTGATTAAAAACTAGGATTCAAGGCTCTCTGTAGAAGAGATTATACCCTGGAGCTTTAAACTTTTGTTTTGGACAAAGAAAAACTTTAAACCTCAAGAAATGCACCAATGAGCAAGGAGTAGGGAACACAAACAATATTAATCTAAAGTATGGAGACACAAGGCAAAGCAAATACGGTTTAAACGGAAAGATTACTGCTACTCTTAAGTAAATAGCACCCTCTGGAGGATTGCTGCAGTGCTGCAGTCTAAAAGTTAAAGGATCTCTGAGCACTCACTGCAGGGCGGCCCTGTCTCCTTGTGTAACGGGTCTCTGGATCACTCTGTTCCACCACTCTCTCGTATCAAAGGGCTTCAGACCCAGGAAAGCCACCAGCATCCACAGATCCCTCAAACTGTTCTGGATGGGAGTGCCTGAAGAGAAGGAGGAAGAGGAATGAGTGTGCCTGTTTAACTACATATTGAACAAAGTCAGCTTTATTGTCAAAGACCATATGTACAGTCATCCACTAAAATTTGAAATTGCAATGCTCCCATGGCCCCTGGTGTACACAAAAACAATGTAAAGATAAAAAGATAAAAATAAAATAAAAGTCTTATGTACAACACAATACAATACTAATACTATAATATTATTTAACAGCAGTGTCCAGCACAATCATGATGATTGTGGCAAGTTTGTGTGCAACTGGGGATGGGGGAGTCAGTGAAAAAGACAATGATAGTGGTTCAGAGTTTGTATGTTTGAGGGGTGGGGGGTTCAGGGGGAAGAGGTGAATGCAGGTCTGAAGTTCGTGTGTTTGAGAGCAGGGAGTGAGTTCAACATCGTGACAGCCTGATGGACGAAGCCGTTTCTCTTTTTTGCTGGTTTTAGCCCAGAGGCTCTTCAGTCTCATTCCTGAAGGCAGCAAACTGAAGAAGCTGTTGGACAGATAAGTGGAGTCACCTGTAATGCAGAGAGCTTTCCGGATGAGGCGGGTGCAGTAGATGGAGAGAGGGGAGAGAAGTACCCACAATCCTCTCTGCTGCTCTCACTACCTGTTGTAACTTTTTCCGGCAGGTCCCAGTGCAGTAGCCATACCATGCAAGTGATGCAGCTATACTCTCAATGGTGCCTCTGTAGAAGTTGCTCGTAATGGGGGTTGAGGCTCTTGCTCTCCTCGGTTTGCAGAGTAAGTAGAGTAGCTGTTGGGCTTTACTGACCACTGATGCTGTGTTTTTGGACAAGGAGACATCTTCTGAAATGTGCACACCCAGGAACATGATGCTGCTTACGCTCTCCACAGCAGCACCATTGATGGTTAGTGGGGTGTGCAGCTCGTGAGTTGCTGTTCTTAGGCTCAACTCATCCCCAGCTCTGAAGGCTGCATTTCTCACCCTCAGGAGCCTGTAGACCTCACCTGTGAGCCATGGTTTCTGATTGGCCTGGACTGTGATAGTCTTGCAGTGCCTCTGAGGACCAAACTGGTTTGGTGACTTTGACCAGGGGCCTGTATGCTGGCATTAGCATAACACTGATGTGATCAGAGATGCCAAGGTGGGGGATTTTTGTAATCTCCTCTCTGGGTTGTGAATATATTCTCCAAAATATTGTTTCCTCATGTGGGAAATTTAATGTGTTCATGCAGTTTGGGAAGCACAGTCTTTGGGTCTACATGATTGAAGTCACCCACTAGGATGAGAAAAGCATCTGGGTGGGCGTCTGCTGCTCACTGACTCCTGTTGTTGTTAACAACAGATTAGCATACCGTAGCGTACAACCATAATAACGTACTGTGATGTTGTCGAGGATTTAGGTATTTATAGTTGTGGCATTAAGATCAATCAAACCAATATGATGCTGTGATGGAACAGAAATTGCCAAAAATGAATACATTTTCATTATGTCAATGAAGATGCTAATGAAACAGTGCAAAATGGTCACAATGATGGTATTAGTTTAGAGCTGTCTACTGTGCCAGTCAACATAAATACACATTAAAGTAAATGTGTCTGAAAATGACAACGGCATTGAGAAAGTGGGCATTTTAAAAACTGGTTTAACAACATGTATATTTTTTATGAGTCTGAAACAGTTCTTCTTCAGATGTTATACCTATATCAAATTTACGGAAATATTAAATATTTTAAAACTCTTATCTGCTTGAGTTTCATTTGAGACTTTTAAATAACCAGTATGAGCCCTGCCATACCATCACTGTCATCTATTATAATCTGCGTGTGTGTATTTAGACATGGGATACCTGAAAGAATCCAGCGTCTCTGAGCTTTCAGGTCAAGTACAGCTTTACTCATCTGTGCATTTGGGTTTCTTATGATGTGTCCCTCATCTAGCACAATCCTCAGCCAGCTGATCCCATGGAGGGGACTCTTATTCTGAAAGGAAATCATTATAGTACATTAGAGATCTCCAGTGACTTATGACTTATTAAAAATATATTTTTAACCACTGTCTGGTTTATCTTCTATTTCTTTTGTGTGTGTGAATATTTCAGTTCACATTGCAACACTTTTGTGTATACACTCACCCCAAAATCAGAAGAGAGGACATTGTACGTGGTGATCACCACATCCTGAGAGGACAGAAACTTTTTACTCCTGTTCCTCTCTGGACCGTAATACAAATACACATTCAGCTTCACATTAGGGTCCACATGCTGCTCAAACTGGTCCTGCATGCAAGAACAGAAGAAAATTATCTACTTTAATTGTAGCCAATGCATGCAAAAATACAGTTCTTTTTAAGTGTGCCTTCCTACCAGCCAGTTGCTGAGCACAGAGAGGGGGCAGATGATGAGAGTTGTTCTTGCTGATAAGTCATCTGTGCTTTCAGCGATGGAGGGTTTAGCGCCTACACGTGTAAAAAAACAAACAAACATAAAATATTAAATGACAGTCCAAGTTCTGTTTCTTTAAACAGAAATCTAAACATAAAACACTCGATAAAAATGCACTGTTGGAACTCACTCTGCGTGAGACTGGACTTCTTGTCTGTTTTCCTCTTCTTTGAGCCTGTGACAGGTGTTGAGCCACTCAGAGCTGCAGCAAAGTCCAGATCCTCGAACAACACTGATGCATCTGCGCCGAGAGAATAGAAGTCAATAATTTTACTCACAGGAAATGCATCTATCATCAGTATATTAAACATGGTAAATGGACTGGTTCTTATAACACATATTTGTACTCTGAGCACTCACAGTCATACAATCTGCCTCATTCACCCTTTCATTCTACCCGAGTTCTTTCTATCGTACATTCACACTCAGATGCACATTTTCACATACACTTTCTGTGAATCTGTGCATCTTAGGGTTCAGTATCTACCCCAAGGATTCTTTGGCATGCAGACTGGAGCAGCCATGGATCAAACCACCAACTTTCTGATTAGCAGATGACCGTCTATACCTCCTGAGCCACATCACAAGTACACAGTTCTACAGATATACCTTTGCTCGGTTTTCTCCTGGTGGCTTTCTTCCCTTTGCTCTTACCTGTTAAGTGGTCAGGTTAAGGTTAAGTCAGGTTAAAAATGTAAGTAAGTCACAATTGCACAAACAAAAATGTTAAAATAAACATGTGGCGATGACAATTCTTACTTTTCTCTGACTTATCTGCTACCTTCACTGCATCTGGTCCATCAACACAGATCACCTCCTCCTGAGTACTGATTCACACAGGAACATATCAGTTTACAAAAAAAGAAGCATAAATAATCTGGGCATTGGAATTGGGTCATGAACTAACACAGAATATAATAGTGCAGAAAATACATTCCCAATTCCCAAAAAGTTGTGACACTGTGTAAAATGCATATAACAGAATACAATGATTTGCAAATCTCTGGAAATGCAAGAGGTACTAAAAAGAAAGCTGGGAACATTTTGCAGCTAATTATGTTAATTAGTAAAAGGTCAGTAAGATGACAGGGCATAAAAAGAGCATCTTAGGGAGGAAGAGGGTCACCAATCTGCAAAAGGTCTGTATACAAATTGTGGACCAGCTTAAAAATAGTGTTCCTCGGTGCAAAATTGTGAAAACTTTGAATACCTCATTATCTGCAGTACATAATATCATCAACAAATTTAAAGAATCTGGAGAAATCTTTGTGCACAGGCTAAAAAGCATTATTGGAAGTCTGTGAACACAATTCTCTGCCATCATGCATTTTCCATCCACACAAGTTCTGTCACGCTAAATATGAACATGATCCAGAAACACTGCAGTCTCTGTGGGTCAAAGCTCATTTAAACTGGACTGAGGGAAAGTGGAATACTCTTCTGTGGTCCGACAAATTGAAATTTTCAATTCTTTTTGGAAAATTTGGTAGATCCTCAAGACTAAAGAGGAAAGGGACAATTTGGCTTGTTATCAACATTTAGCTCAAAATTCTGCATCTGCTGGAATAGGGAAGATTTAGTGCCTGTGGAATTGGCGGCGTGCACATCAGGAAAGGCATCATTAATGCTGAAAGGTGTATGGATGTTTACAGTTTTGTTAAAAGAAGATGGGATGCTACACGGTGGTAAACACGGCTCTGTCCCACTGTCCCAGTTTATTTTTGAGACATGTATTTTACACTGAGTCCCAACTTTTTTGGTAATGTACATCAAAAATACACTCACAGGTTAGAACCACTTGATGTGCCACTCACTCCAGCTCCACTTGCACTTCCTGAAGCAAACACACCACATCTTTTATTTAATTTGCATGCTTCCACAAAATCATAAAATGTGTTTAAAGTTTTCAGTACCTTCCAGTTCCACGGCCATTTGTGACGTAGTTTTAGCTTTAACGGGTGAAACCTTCTCAACCTGCACACGTGTAAACAGACATTTTGTAATCAGTGAACACAAGTTACTCATGAAGCACATTGCCTGAAAAGACTACAACACACTCCTACTTACACATTTCTCCACAGGCAGCGGCTTTCCTTTGTGAAAGTTGGTGAGAATCAGTGCAATTACAGTCAGAGTTTTACCCTAAAAGAAAGGTTCAACATACGCAGACTGTGGATGCTGTTAGAATATCCTCGCGTGATGTGTGCAGTTAAATATGTGTATCTGTGTCACCTACCAGCCCCATGTCATCTGCCAGTATCCCTCCACGAACCCTCTCTGGTAGCTCTTTGGCAGAGAAACACGTGAGGGTGTTGTAGTAGAGCTCGCCTCTCTTCTCCCAGAACGGCGGCAGGGCAGCTTTGTTTTCGCGAGCGCACATCCAGGACAGCGCCTGTTTCTGATGGAGCAGGAGGGGAGTAGCCACAGACTGGAAAGAGAGACGGTTGTATGTAAAACACTAAAGCTGCACTCTGATACAAAGGAAAGCAAAAGGCGCTGACAGCTTGGAGAGATATACAAAACTCTTTCCTTAACTCCAGTATAAAAAAGGAAAATTATCTCAATCAATGCATTTACCAGACAAAAAGCAGGTACTAAATAAAAACAGATAAACAGATTAAACACCTACCACAGCAGCTTCTTTCTCACCATCCTTACTCTCCATCAACCCTTCGAAAAGGTTATCAAATGCATTTTTTAGCTGAAAGGAAAAACATTGTTTTCAATAAAAATACTGCATGTTGGTCCATCCTGTGAGTTAGTCATTTATTTGGGCCTATAAAGAAAAAGTATAATTATCATTATTATTATTGTATTATGAGCTATACAGCCTTAGAGTACTACTAAAATATTTAATGTAATTTATTTACCTCATCAGCAGTTAGTGCAGTGGTCACACCTTTTTTTGATGAAAATGCACCAGCATCTATACGACCATAGCATTGCTGATTGTCACCTGAAATCAAACACACACACAAATAAAATGGAGTAAATTAAGGGTAATCATCAAACACTGATAATTTCAACAGGAAAAACAGAGGTGCTCCATTAAGAGGAATTTGAAATTGGATAGTTCAGCATTTGTGCAGGGCCTACCTTTCAGTTTGCTTCCCCCTGTGTCCAGTTTATATCCTCGGCGTGACATTTGTTCCAGTACAGAATTTTTACTCTCTTCTTTCCCCCAAAAGGACAGTATCACTGGCATGTTGTAGGTGTTTTTCGTCCCCGCGTACACCACCCTGAAAAAGTAATGAGAAGTGTATAAGTACATGTATTAAATTACAATTTTCCAGCATTAATCCTCTAATAATGAACATGCGCCTCAGCTCAATGTCACTCTGAATGGTAGTAAGAAGCTACTTTTGCAGGTATCTCCACATGTCTGGTTTTGCAGACTTTTGAAGGAAGATGCCCTTCCTGCACAACCCCAAAGGGATTTGACTCTTCTCTTGGAATGAAACCAGGAATCTTACATTTGTTATCCAAAACAGTACACTATAAGGAATATAAGTATGAAAAAAGGAGTAAATAGTTTGATAAAATAATGTGACTTCAGTGGTCAGCAACACCTGAGTGCTTCTGTTTAGGGGTAATGATAGTCCTATTTTGTGAAAGGGATAATAGTCGCGAGCAGATAGCAGCTCACCCTTCTACTTTAGCTAAGTTGTTGTCCATGATGTAAGCCATTACTGCTGCCAGCTCCTTCTTGATGTGTCCCACTTGATTTCCATAAATGTTGGCAACCATCACTGCGTTGCGGTCGTATGGATTCTGAGGCTGCCGCACTAAACCGACCATCTCCCCTCGGTTCACCTGTCAAAGAGTAAAAACACCATTTGCTTTTCAGGTTTCTCCACATGTTTGTGACCTGTGTGGTAGATCAGATCTGTGTTGTCTCCTCTGTCCACTATGGGAATAAAAGAGCCTGACTGATCCTCACCACCCCTGAGTAATATCTGAGGCCGACCACGGTTCCCTTGAGCTGGCCAAACAGCACGCTGCTGTCTGCATCGGGCTCCTCAGACGCTGCAGCTCTGATGGCCTGTGAGAGAGTCTCTGCATTGGATTCATGGCGATCTTTGAAGAGGTCCACCTCACTGAACCTGCCCCAACCAAACCTCCACCTGTGGCTGAACTGCATGACTGCAGCAGAGACAGATAAACGAACATGAGGTTAGATAACAGAGCAGTCTGAACTGATGTGACAAGCTGCAGACTGTAACGACAGGAAGTACTCGAGGACACACAAATGCAGAAATAGCACTTAAACAGTGGAATTCAACTGTAATATATATAATAAAGTTAGCTTGTCAACCTATACCTACACATAAGCTATTGAGATTTAGCCTGCGTAGTGTGTCCATACAAATAAAAGACTGTTACAGAGCGTCGACATGAAAAAATCGTTCATACTGTTTAACTTCCTCTCGGTGAAGACTGCAGTTTGTTGTTTTTGACGTATTTTGTTCTCGTTTGAGCTACTTTCGTCAGATGCTTATTCAAAAAGTAAAAACGACTTCAATTGCTCTATAACTTCCGGTATTACTTTTCAAAATAAATGATTATCGCAGTTTTAAAAGATGGCCTATTAAATATGCATTTTTTATATTAAATCTTTCATGTTTAGTCATCAAATGAGTTGTAAAATAAAAAGAGATTAGACAGCGATTAGCCAGCGATAACCTTATTCTAGATACCTCTCATCCTGCATCAACATCCTGCTTTACCACCACCAAAACCATACACCCCAAACCATACACCTCACTAGACAGGTTGCACGAGGCATAACATATTTTCCGCTACTTCTACAGAGGAGATCAGAAAAGAAAGCAGCAAAACACAGTGGAGGATCTGTGTGTTGGCCCCCAGTGGTGCTGGGGGTCTTGTCAAAATTGATAGAATTATGATACACAAAAAGTACCATCAGATTTTGAGCCACCAAACAATGCCATCTAGAAAGCATGGACTGGCCTCCCCAGAGCCTGAACCAGAACATTATTGAAGAAGTGTGGAACCATCTACCACCATCCAAAGAAAAGCCCCAAATGCCCTTCAACAAACCTGGAGAATGATTCCTGAAGACTATCTAAAGAAATTAAAAGAAAGCTGCCCAAGAAAGTTGAGGCTATGTTGAAGAATGAAGGTGGTCAAGCTCATTAGAATTGTGTAAACCTTGTTTTTCCTTTATATACTGTATTTCCATGTATGTTTACATATGTTTCAATAAATCACTGCACTCATTTCACTTTGTCCTAGCAATACGAAGAAATAGGGAATGGATTAAAACCTGAATCTTTGAGCTAGACAGTACTGTACTTTACACATCGGTTTACTGTTAACGTGGCAGCTGAATATCTCATCATAATTTTAGTCCAGTGTATTTTACTAATCATAGAAAATACAACAAATGGCAGTACATTTTTTCGATAAGTTTTCATCCAAAACTACAAAACATTTTCTAATTCTTGTTTTTGGTCATTGTGCCAAGTTTTAGAATTATTTATTGGTTAATCTATACTTTTTTAAAGGGAAAATAATACGTTTATATCGTCAGAACAGTCCTTCTAGATATTATTCTGAAAATTAAAGACCTGTTGTTGCCGCGGATGTTGCGCAGGGCCTGGGTTTACGCGCCTTTGAGTTTTGCCCTAAAAGCACTACGGAAGCCGCGTGGTTCCGATTCCTCGGTTTGTTTCGCTTCCTCTCTGTCAGGTTCCTCCCCGGCCCGAGCACGGAGTCAAGTTGAAAACACTCGGGGAGAGAAACGGGGGTAAGCTGATAAAAGACGGGTTCGTTTTTTTGCGAGGTCTGTCGTGAAATCTCAGCGTCAAATCTGGGCTTTAAACGGACTGAAAACAAGCAGACACGGGGCGGAGTTTCGGTAGTTTTGGCCGGAGTGCGGTTGAGTTTTGCGGTTGACAGCAACCGGTAAGTTTAGACTTCTTCATTCACTAGTCACTGCAAACCATGTCTTAAACATTTTGATTAGGTTAGATAAGTTTCTGGCACAGGAAGCGCCCAAACCGGATAACATCTCTTTCCATAACTACTGAGAAGGCACTAGGTCATGGGATTTTTTTAAAAAAAGGACAGGAGGCAAAAAAAAAAATAAAGACAACTGTGATTTGGGTTTGTGGCTGGTTTCACCACATTGTCTTATTATCGTAGCAATATAATAATTAAACCAAGTGATGTCGGTCTACAGGGACTTTGTTCACACAAACCGCCGGAATCTGTTCTACAAATATGAGTCTATAAATATTTGTCAAGCAAAACCTGCTTTAGTAAGAGAGTCGGGTGTTGAAGTTGCACTCTTGAATGTGGTTTACAGCTATATGATCACATTTTTCTTACTTCAGTAAGATGGACTTTAAATGAATACAGCCGGTACTTGTAGAGAAATCACAAACTTAAGTCCAATTTACACCGAATTAGTGCATTTTTGTTACATTTAAAGGCATTTTTGTTGTTGTTTCTAATTAAAACTGATAAAGAACAATCACGAATTTAGTAGTATTTTTTTTTTTTTTTAACAAACTTGTAGTCATTGCACTGTAAACCAGCACGTGATCAATTCTGAATGCATGAACATGAATCG